>PVJH01011581.1:0-68212 GCA_004026705.1 Nesogale talazaci | reverse complement strand
TCATTTTTCCTGTTTGCCTAATTTTATTGTTACACACATTTCCACTATCTGTAGGATTGGTTTTACATGAATTCTGAAGTTCAGCAGATACATATAAGGCTTGGGATTTGTTTTACAGAGACAGACCAACTTGGACTAGTTCCTGTTTGGGTGGGCAGCTTTATACAGAACCCAGAATACAGGGGTTCAGCAAGCCCACTTAGTCCTCTTTCTATGTCCTCTTCTTCAAATCCACTTCTCATCCAGCACAGTCCCTGGGCTAGTCAGGGTGGACGGTGAGATGAGTTCCTGTGGACCCTGGACATGCTGAGTTTTCAGCAGGTACCATCTCTGACAGCGCGGGGAGCGGGAGCCCAGGGAGGGGTAATTACCCCAGTGGCAGAAGGGGAGGGAAGATTCCCAGACGACTTCACAGAGGAGAAATTATATGTTCAGCGCAAAGCCGTTTGATTCCCAAAGTGCATCGGAGCTACCTGAGGTAACCCGATGCAGGGCACTCCTTGAAAAATACCTCCCGCTGCTCAGATGTCAACTGACCCTGTTTCAGATTTATCACAGCAGCAGGGATTAGCTGAGATGCACGCCCCTCACTTCTGCTCCCTCCTCCTTTCAGCTTCTTTGTTTGTCTAAATAGTTGTTTTAGTGAGTGAGAAGAAAGAATGGGAGGTAATTAGTGTTTCTTGTAATGGTCCCTGTTTAGTTTTGTAATCCTTCTGTCAGGTTTATTTTCATGTTAAGCAAAGGAAGTCCCGCTGGAATATGATAATCTCTTCTTAGTGTTCACAGAATGTGGGGGTGTTTAAATTAATAAAGAACTTTCAAGAAAACTATGGTTTTCTATGAGAATGCCGGCTTAACAAGCAGGTCATTCTTCTGCATTCTCACTGCCTCCACTGCATTTAAGGGCAGAGATTAAAAAGCTTTCTAAGGAGCTGGGTAGAGACTTTAGGGTTGTGTTGTCTGGTCTGCTTTCCCTAGACATTCTGTACCTGCTGGGGCTGCACGTCCTAATAGGCCCTGTCCAGGCCGCCTGCCCCAGTGTGGTCACTTTAACAGCCTCCCACTGGACTCCTTCCTCCCGCAGAGCCCCTTGCAATGACCCATTCTCCTAAACTGACCCATGCCTCACCCCGCACCCCACCCCACCCCACCTTAGCTCAAGACCTGCCAAAGCCGAATTCCTCTTTTCTCGGTGAGCCCGTCTTCCAGATACCAGGGCTCTTGCCCTCCTTCATCTTGCCCTTTCCTAGCCCTTCTCTCTGGCTGCTCCATCTTTGTCAGCCCAAATCTGCCACATCTTTCAAACGAGCCATCAGCTGTTAACCAAGGGTTGGCAGTTCAACAGCCACCATCACCACCACCATGCCCCTGCTCTCAGCAGCTCCTAGGGAGAAACAACGTGGTGACCTGCACACCCAGGAAACCCAGGAAACTCTAGGGGGCACTTTAGTCCGTCAGACAGACAGGCAGGACAGACTGAATGCACACAAGGATTCCCAGAACAATGGATGAATTCAGGCTCTCAGAATACTAACAATAAATACTAAAGGTCCCACTTGCCTTTCTCATAAGCCCTGCATTATCTTCTTTGAAGTCTCTGTTGATGTATACAGATTTAAAATTATGATCTTCATTTTTTGATGGAATTCGGTTGCATGAGAACATATCATTGTACTTCTCGTCTTCAGTGGAAATACTGCTCTCTCCATCCAGAATATTTTACTACCAGCTGCTCCAGCTAGCATCCAGATTTTGCCTCCACTGTAGAGGCCCCCCTTTTCTTTTAGGAGTTTTGGTGGTTCAGGGAGTTAAGCAGTAGGCTAAATTTAAAGGTTGGTGAGTCAAACTCACCAGCGAGGGAGAAGGATGTGATTGTCTGCTTCCATAACAATTTACAGACTTGAACCCCTACTTCTTGCAGGACTATTGTGTTAGACTGGGTAGACTAGAACAGCAAATCCATAGAAACTCTTATGTGTATAAGAAAGAGCTTTATGTACAAGAGCAACTGTACATTAAGAAAACATCCCAACCCAGCCCAGTCCAAAATCACAGTCCCATATAATGATCCCAATCTATAAAGCTCTCTTCAGACTCACATACCACATGCAATGACCCCAAAAGCAGGATGATCACAAGCCAGTGGGTAGAAAGTCTTTGGATTCAGTGGTGTTGTAAGCATCTCAGCACTGGCAGAGGTCTCTCTGTGGTTTCTCTGGCTTCAGAGGACCGGTTGCATCCTTGTGGCTTGTCTGGCTCAGGGCGCTAGGGTACTGCGATGTCTCTCAGAGAAGTCAGTCTTGCCAGTAGAGAGTCTCCAATGGAGTGAACTGAGAGAGAGAGTTTGTCTCCTGCCTCCAAGAAGGAGGTACCAGATTTCCCAGAGTTCTCAGGAGACAGCCATGCCCACACAGAGGTCTCATTGGCTATCTCCAGACTGACAGGCTAGACTCCACCCCTAAACTCTTAATCCTCAAACTGACACCAGATTAGGTGACTACCACAGCTATTATGTGTCAATATCAACTAACCCAGTCCCCAGAATGAGTATTTTTGCTACCCTCTCTTATCACCCCTTCCATTTATAATACCTAAAAGAGAGGTGACTTCCAAATTCTTCCCCATTGCCTCCAACCTTAGCTAGCTGCACCTTCCTTGCAAGTCTTGTTATCTGATGACCCAGGCTCTGGAAGCTCAGATTCTACCCTGAACATTTTTTTTGCTAGCAAAGTCAGCTCTCTTTCTCTCTCAGAGAGTCAACTTTCAAAACAGCAATCACTTTGGCAGCTGGGGTCCATGATTCTGTGTTCTTGTGAAAATCTTAAGACTGAGCATCTGATGCTGTGTCTGTGGTACCCAGCACAGTACCTGGCACAAGGAAGATCCTGAGTCTTACTTAGTGTGCAGAATTGAAATTCTTTGATGTCAAAATCTGTCCCTGAATCATTTTCCAACCTCTTGAGATATTTGATAGCGTTTTACTCATCTGTCCTAAATATAAAGTGAAGAAGTAGTAAAATGATGGGTCAGTCTCTCTTCAGTCAAACCACTCTCTTCAAGAAAAAGGATGGGAGCTGAATTAGATAATTAGTTTCCCTGTGATATAAACAAGATACAAACACCATGTGGAGAATGTAGAGGAATGAATGCACCTGTCGAACCTATCCGAACTGTGATGGAAGGAATGCAGACAAGAGATTGTGCTTGTCTTAGCTTAAGTAAGCACAAGGTTCTGAACTTGGGCCTGACACACCTGTCAGTGTTGGGAGCCTCTATGTCTCCAGGGAACTGGGAACTCAAGGCCAGCAGCATGTCTTTGTGACATTTTCCTGCCCTTCCATCCTTTTGTCTCTGTCCTATGTCCTTACATGGGATCTCATCATCACCGTAAGGAGCATGTTCATCCTTCTCTCGGCACTGCCTTGCCCTTAGCCATAACCCCTGCTTCAAGGTCGAGAGCACCTTGCCCTCACTTTGCAGGGAACTTATCCATCCCAGCAAGGTCAACCCTAGCTCTCAAATAAGCTTTATGAAAAGGGTCAAGGAGATCATTTGGAGTCTTCTACTAGAAACCTGACATCTCTGATGCCCACCGTTACTTCGAGCCAGACCTTCTCACTGAATTCAGAAGGCTATGGGCCTACTTAAAACCTGCATTGACTTCCCTTTGTCTCAAGAGTAAAATTCAACTCAAGCTAGCCCTTACCAGATTCCTGCCTCCTCTTGTCTACCTTCAACACTTCTAAATTTACAAGGTTCCTTAGATGAGCAACATAGCCCAACAACAACAAAAATTTGTCTTGGTGTCTTTGTTTGGAGACCTGTATCTGAGGTTACTCAGGCATTAATTCAGAAAATTGCATGGATAGTTTCTTACAAGTAATACTCCATTATCTTTTTAGCTATAAAGTATTACTTTATTAAGTAATTCATTAATTTGTCATCTTAGTTTAGATCTGAGAAGAATTCAGAACCACAAACTGCAGGTAAGACAAAAGAGTAAACAATATTTGAAAGTAATAATAATTGTTAAGGGACTTCCCTGGAAGCTAGTTGATTATGCATTGAGCTGCCAGTCATAAGGTCAACGGTTCTACCCTACCAAGTACACTGGAACCTTTAAAAGGTTTAAAGGTTTGGAAATGCAAAAGGGCAATTCTTCTTATCCCATAGGGTCCCTGTAAGTTAGAATCAAATAGATGGCAATGGGTTCTTCTTTTTGGACTGGGTGGCCATGCACAATATACAGAAACTACAAGTTGGACATTGCAGAACCAGAACACCGTTCAACAACATAGAAAATAAAAATTGAAAAGGTCCATATATAGAAGGAAATTTAAAGTGTCAAAAATGTAAGACTTCATCGCAATTTTCATACCTATTTTGAAGATCTAAAGTTTGTTCTTCAAATCATGCAGTCAACATTTCAGAACACATTTTACTATATAAAAAGTTGGTGTTCATTATAACTCGAAGTTTCTTTAAAAGAAAATATCTAGCTTTTCTCTTAAGAGTTGGTGTGCACAGGTAGAGAAGTTGTGCCATCCTATAACAAGACTGGAACATTTAATTTTAATAAAGGAGTTTGAGCTCTGGCAGACCCATTTGGAGGTTCAGAGCGTTTGAATCTCTGTTGTTCAAAGTCTACTAGCAGTTGACAGTCAAAGCTACTCCATAGAACAGAATGGAACTTTTTAGTGTGGGTGTTTCTGATGTTGCAAATGTTCAAGGAAGCAGAGCAGAGAGTCTCCTCTGTTTCTTACAGAGTACCTGGTGGGCTTGAGTAGCTGTCCTGTGGTTGGCAGCCAAACATTACACCGTCAGGGCTCCTTATTTATTGAATGGTAACTCTGGCTCCCCTTTAAGATAACAAATTAGAACTGCCTGCCCTTCTATTACTCATAAAGGTGAAGTGACATGGGGAAAATTCTAAGTTCATATCACATGTACTGCCCAAATATATCTTTGAATCGAAGGACACGTTCTGAAGTACAACTTGACCTGACTATTCAGGACAGCACAGACTTACTTAAATAAAGCCAACAGGCAAGTCCTTCCTCTGTTTCAGCCTAGCTAACCTTACATGAAAACATCCTGATTTTTTTTGGTGGGTGAACAGAGTGAAGAGTGGTATATGGTATATATTCTGTATATAAAAGCTAACACTGACAGGGAGAAATTGGTACCATTTTTGGAATCAGCAGGTCAGATACACCCAGAAACAAATCTAAGAGTTAAGGCACTGAAAGTCACTTTCCATTGAGTCAATTCAGATTCATGGTGACCCCGAACGCTTTTTATTTTTTTAATTTTATTGGAGGCTCATACAACTCTTATCATCTATTGACTCAAGTAGATCCTAACTCCTTAGTGGAGTAGAAAGTGCCGTCTTTCTCCTGGGGCGTGGGCGTGGTTTGACCCTGTAGTTAGCGGCCCAACATATAACCCAAACATCATCAGGACTCAGCCTTTCTTAAATCATTTGACCCGGATAGGTGAGCCCATCTCACAAAGGACCCTATATATCTCATAGCTAGTTTGGGCTGACTGAATTTTCAGAAGCAGATCTCTGAATTTTTCATCCAAACACCTCTGTTGGCATCAATCTTCCTGTTTGTGGTGAGCCTCCTAGCCATTTTTGTATCACTTAGGAATGCCGTTCCCTCATCCACCCCGACTCAGCTCCATTGAATGCTATTGCTGGCGAAAGAGGCTCCCTCAGACCCCTGAGGAGACACAGAACTGAATCACTTTGGTACCCTGGATAATTGGTCCGGGGTCTGAGGCAGAGTATTTACTAAGTAGTCACTACATAGAAATAAAAGAAAGAGTGCCTTTTCCTGCCTCACACATCTGCAATACCAGGACCAAGTTCTTTCTGACTTCTTTGGTGGGTTAAGAATCCCTAGGAGTTCTGATTTAGAGTCCTTTCCTTGAGGGCTGCACTATGGTTTAAGAAAATGCCTATTCCTAGATGCACAGTTTAGGTACATAAAATTTGCGTATTGCAATAAATACTTGGCCTCATGAATTTCCAGCCTGTTAAATAACAGAACTTAAAATGCTAGGTAAGCATGTAAAAGAAGATAGCATCATAAATAGTAGAAAATTACAGGTTGGTGGGGTTTCTCTCCCCTTTGATCTTGTCACTTTTTACCAGATGAAAGAGTGAGTTTTCCCCCTGCATTGCGAGTTCCTGATGAGTTTTGTACAAGGAAGCCAGCATTCACTTTAGTAGGCACCAATTGCAGTGACTGCCCAGTTCAACAATTACTTGCCCCCACACAGAGGGAAGACTCTCTCAGGCTGGGGTATGTGAGAGAGGTTACTTGAAAGACAGATCCCTGACCCAAGAAGGCCAAATGTTCTGTCCTCTGGAATTTGGAAGGCGAGCAATTGTAGACTCAGGGGCTGTAGTAGGGTTCAGTATTAACATGTAGAGTTAACTGTCCCAAGAGAGGTGGTAGAATTAAGTGTGCGTGTGCGTGTGTGTTGGGGGGGGGGGGGGAAGGGGGGGATTGGCAGCACTCTGCAGCTAAAGGAAAAGTTAGTGATCTGAGTTCATCGAAAGGCACCTTGAACTGTCCTTGCAAAAAATCAGACAGGGAAATGCCTATGGAGCACAGTTCTATTTGACATAGATGGGATCTCCATGAGTTGGGGTACAGTTGACTGGTTCTGACAACCATTTAGCTCCACATGTCGAAGAAGAAAGCAGCTGGAATTGCTGTTTTAAATTTCCTAATAAACAAGCGAAGAAAAGCATCGCCAGTGGGGAGGGCTTAAGTGACCCGTGATGTCAATCATCTGAACCAAAGTTCCTATGACTTTAGGAAATTAAATTTCTACTTTCTGAAGACAAATAACCATGACTGTAGAGCTATACCTTGCAAGGAAATATGGCTCGGGAGACTTTAAAAGTTAAATTTTAATGGTTGAAATCACAAATAACTCTAAAGAGAGAAAAAAATGAAAAGATATCTAGAGAAGCAGCAAGGTTTCAGAGGGAACTCCCTAATCAGCCTGGATTTTAAATATGAAAGCACATCACCCCCCACCCTTGAGGACATCACAATCTGGTGATGGAGATAAAATATTTAACCTAACAATTCAAACCTAAGGGAGAAAATGCTGAGAGCCCAGAGAAGGGACAAGGCAATGACAACTAGGGGTGGCAGTTGATAACAAATACTTTCAGTTGAGGGGATAATATCATCCTTCGGTCGTCATTTGTCTCATAAAGACCTGGCCGGGCTCCTCACTCCATTATAAGAAGAGGAGGGCGCTAATCTTTATCTCCTCACGCCTTCAGGTAAGGAGGCCTGGGAATGCAAGCTTAAGCTCTTGGCTGTTACCTGGAAAGTCGATGACTCAAACCCACCCAGCAGTTCTTGGGGAACTCTAGCAATCTAATTTCATAAAGATTCTCAACCAAACCCAAACCCATTGCTGTCAACTCATGGTGACCCTGTAGGACACAGTAGACCTGCCCCATAAGGTTTCCAAGGCTGTCCTCTTTAGGGAAGTAGACTGCCACATCTTTCCCCAGTGAAGTCCTGGGGGGGGGGGAGGGTTTGAGTCCCTAACCTTTCACTTAGCAGCTGAGTGTCATGAGCCAGAATTGACATGGTGGCATGGAGCTTGGTTACATACCTGGAACAACTTCCATGGGTCTGTGGGCACATGGTGAGTGCTCAGTAAATAGTCTATTGACTGAGCTTACTCATCACCCCTTTATGGCTTCGGATATTCTGACTCATGCCAACTCCTTATGTGTCACAGTAGAACTGTGGGTTTTTCACCAGGGATCCTGTAAGCAGTCACACCCGCCAACCTTTGCACTGGCAACTGAACACGTTAGCCATATGCACCACCCATGGAGTCCAGAGCTGTAACAATTGCTGTCTTTATATTGTCTACCAATGAAAAGGAATAGAGTAGTGAGGACTCCTCTGCTGCATCAGCTTGGCGAAGCATTTTAATTGGTAGTCCATTAATTCCTGGAGACTTGTGTATGTACACAGACCACGGGGCAGTCATTCGAATTGAATAAGGGACTGCTACTTGTTCGATCTGTATGTTGAGCAAATCATCCTTGAAACAGAACTATATAAAGAAGAACGAGGCATCAGGATTGGCAAAAGATGTATTAGCCATCTGCTCTGGTATGTAGCTGCCATAGTCCTGCTTGCTGAAAGCCAAGAGGATTTTTAAGAATTTGTGGAAGAAAAAGTCTTCCGTATGACTTACAACTCAGTGTAAAGAAAACCCAAATCCTCACAACTGGACAAAAGCTAAGTAGGAAAAAGATTGAAGTAATCAAAGATTTCATCTTACTTGGATACACAATTAACCCTCATGGAAGCAGCAGTCAAGAAGTCAAAGCATTGCTTTGGGTTAATCTTCTGCACAACATTTTAAAGGGTTAAAGAACAAAAAATGTCACTTTGAAGACTAAGGTGCACTCAAACCAAATCGTTATATTTTCCATCTATTCATAAATATGTGAAAGTTGGACAGTGAGTAAGGAAGACCACAGCAGAGTTGTGCATTTTACTTATGTTCTTGACTGAGAATATTGAAAGTATCACGGACTACAAGAAAAACAAACAAACCTATCTTAGAAGAAGCATAGCTAGTGCTTCTTAAGGATGGTGAGATTTCCTCTCATGTACTTTGGATGTATTAGAGAGAGAGAGAGACCAGTTCTTACCAAAGGGTATCTTGCTACATAGAGTGTGGGTCGGTGAAAAAGAGGAGGAGCATCAAGAAAGGGAATTGACATCATGCCTGCTGGGCTCCAGCATAGCAACAACACAGAGAATGGTATAGGCTTGGCCAGTGTTCCGTGCTGTTGTGCGTATAGTCATCACGAGTGGGAGAAGAGTCAGAAGCACCTTATAGAATCAACAAATTTCCCACTCCCACCAGAGGGTAGTAATGCCCCCTGCCAAAAAAAAAGAATAAAAAAATTATAAGCTATTTTCTGTACATCAATTAAACTTATTCATACACTATTTTGGTGAGGTAGGTTTCATTACTTCCATTTGATAACGAAGGATAAATTGACCTGCCTCGGACCACAGAACTAGGAACCTGGAGCCAGGATTCAAACCCAGATACTAACATCTTCTCAATCTTCTTTCTGACGCTGGAGAGATGCTACAAAATATAGAGTTCAACTCTTCATTTTATCTACTGCCAAGCAAGTACAGAGTCACTTAGAGTCACAGCCCACTGAAATTTCAAAGGGAGCATCCCAGAGCTGGAATAACTGCTGTCTCTGAACGAAGAGGCATAGTTGTAAGGCTAGTGTGAAAGTTCAATCTACCACTGGTGAAACTGGTAGGTCTGTCCTTCAACTAGGTCATCACCTACTACGTTTACTGGCTCCCAGCCCGCCTACCAGAAGGGACCATTTCCCCCTTTGTGCTCTAACATGTTGCCTCTCCCATTATTTATCACTTATTTTTCTTAGTCACATGTGACTTAGTGGTTGCTGGTGTTTTTATATTCAATTTTTTAGTCCTTGAGATCGGTGTCCCTACAAGGCACAGAGTAAGTGCTCAATAAGTACTTGCTTAATAAGACTCTTGCTGTTTTGAAAAGACCAATTCAAATGGAGACATTTTTATCTAGTATTGTGAATAAGAAGGAACTTATTTTATAAAGCTTCCTCTGAGTCCTGTAAGAATTGTACTAAGACCTCCCTAATTGTTATAGTCCCAGCTTGAAGAGGCTCTATTTCTCATTCAAGAGTTTTACTTTGGTTGCTTTTTAGTACAGTGTATTACCCAACATCAATTAACTGGACATGAATTATCTCCATAAATAATGAAAGCATTAAAAGTCAAAGATAAAAAGATTGCAAAGTATTATGTTGCCCTACCAACTGGTGACTGGATAATCAAAATGTGGCATGTTCATGCAATGGAATATTATGTTGCCATAAAAAGGCACGGAGTGCTGCCATCTGCCACAATATGGATGATCTTTGAAGACACTGTGTCAGAAGCTAGACATGCACAAAATGAGTAGCGTCTGATTCCATTTCTATGAAGTATCCAGAGAAGGTTCTTTTAGAAACAAAAACAAATTAGTGGCTGCATAGGGCTGACAAGATGAAGAAGGATGGAGTAACAACTAAGGGAATTAATTTTGAGGTCCAAAATTGAATGTGATGACAGCTGCACAACACTGCTTCAACTAAAACATCATTGAATTGTGCCATTGAAATAGGAGGCTTATATGAAGTGTGTAAATTATATTTCAATAAAGCTGCTATCATTTTTTTTCTTTTTAAAATCATCACATTGTTTTACTAGGGATTTGTTTACTTTGTTAATTTTATTCCTTAGTTTCGACAGAAAACTCTCCAGGTCTTCTAGAACTGAAACTTTCCCAGTTCTGCAAACCCAGTTTCACACTGTTTTATCCTCATTTTGACTCGCAGTAGCAACCCCGACAGCCCTTGATGAGAGGTCAGGCTTCCACTAACCACTGGGTCAGGACTGGACAGGACCCTGGGTTAGCCTAAGCTGGTACAGATCAGAGAGATGAAAAATCGGAAGATCAAATCTAAAAGGCACCGGCCTTGAAAACGCCTAGTGAAAATTAATCTCACTGTTGTGTCATTCTTCACGGCTTCTTTCTTTCTTAAGGGGGTCCTTCTTTCATGTGGTGTTCACTTAAAGCGCGACTAACGAAGTAATTGCCACTTCCGTATTTCATGAATTTATTTTTTTGCCTTGAACGACAAAAGACAGCTGAGTTCCCTTCTCATCATAAATCGTGCGTTTGTTAGTGATAAATGACTCCAGCCAAGTGTGTGTGTGTTTACTGAAGCTCCCATGTCACTAATGCTGTCCTCGGGCCATCTTTGTTCGGTGGTCATGGAGACCAAACGCCAACGGCTTTCCTGAGACTTGTTGGACAAGGAGGGGAGAGGCGGTTGGATTCAAGGGGTGTGAATAATAACGCTTTGAAGCAGGGAGGGAGGCACGCGGAGGTGATGCATAATTCATCAGGCAAATTAATCAGGTCCCCTTTGCTATGCCCACTGCAATTACAAGGAACACGCAGAGTCATCAGCTTTCTCGTCCTCCCTCCCTGCCCGCACCCCAGCCCTGGCACTCGCGGCACCGGGAGAAGTCCAGGCAATTGTGGGCTCTGATGTGAGTCTCAAGTGCAGGGTCATGGGCAGCGCAGTCCCTGGAAACATGTGCCCTCCAGTGTCTCCACCCACGCGAGGATTTCTCGGCCTGGTGGGGTATTGGGGGAATCACAAGCAGGGGTTTGGTGTGCAGTAGAGCAGAGAGTGGGGACAATTAGTTTTCTTCATGCTTGGCTGAGCCTTAGTGTAGGGACGGACCGGCTTAGAGGGTGAAGCAGATCACAGATAATGGAAGCTTCATTTCCAACTGACCCTCCATGCGTTCTGCAAGGCCCCCGGAGGAAGGAACAATGCCCACCATCTCAAGAAACCCAGCCCTGAATGCTGAAGCAAAGGCGCCCCACACAAGGAGGCAAGAACAAAAACAACAGACAGAGCTTCGCCTTGAAATGGTTTCTATAGTCCCCACCAAATGGAGAAGAAGAAAGGAAGAGTGGATCCATTGAGGAAAGAAAATAGAGTCTGGTAATGAAACGTATTTATTTCTCACACAAGCAAACGGAGGACACACTCATACAAACACACTGTGTGAGCATGGGCCCTGGAAGAGACCTGTTTTTTTTTTTTCTGGCTTAGGGTATGTCTCTGTGGAAAGCATACAATTACTTCACAGCAAAGGGCCCCCACGACTCCATGACTCATGGTGGCCGTAAGTGCAGGTCAATGCCAGATGTCAATGGAAGAAGGCGACAGCTCATTTGATCACAGAGCCCCTAGCATCCAGACCTGAACATTCTCCTCAGATTTTCGGTGGCTGTGTAGTAACCAGCTCAGAATAAGTAGCTAAACACAGCACTGATTCTGTTTTATGTAATGTTGAAGGGTGGGTCGGAAACGGAGCAGGGCGTTTGCATCCTGCACCATCAGTTGAGATTCCTGTGTGGTCTTCAGGTGGCATTCGTGCTGGTCCCGTGAGGCCACCATAGCTTTCACTCAGTTATCTCAAGCCCTGGTGGCACAGTGCTTATACACTGGGCTGCTCATCACGAGTTCGGCGGTTCAAAACTGTCAACGGCTCCTTGGGGAAAAGATGGGCCTTTCTACTCTGGTAAAGAAACGCAGTCGTACAAAACCACCAGGGGAATTCTACTTTGTCCTAGATCAGTCGCTATGAGCGGAAGTCAATTCAATGGCAGGAAGAGCAAAGGACATGGGTCTCTGGGTAGTGCAAACCATTATGCACCGTTGGCTACTCAGCACTGAAGGTTGGCGGCTTGAACCCCCACAGAAATAGTTCGGAAGAAAGATTTGAAGAGCTGCTTGTGAAAGGTCACCAGCATGAGACTCCCATGTAGTGAAGTTCTCTTCTGTACCATACGGGGCTGTCCTGAGTGAGATGCCACTCAGGCATGGGGCACTATGGCAACAGGTTGCTTTGATTTGGTTTTTCCTTTGTCTACATGCTTTTAGGAAAGGGTAAATGGAAGGCGGTAGGAGGCCAGAGAGCCTCCATCTAAACTCTCCAGTACAGCTGATCGGGCTTCCCAGAAAAGCTGGTCAAAGTGAACATTGTCATGGTCTCAGAGACTAGCAACTTCATTTCTATTCTATTGGTCAAAACAGTCGCAAATGCTTACAAAAGGTCATGGACGTAGACCTCTGCAGTCAATGGAAAGGACTTGAAAGCACATATGTGACATCATCATTCTTTCATTTTAAGGGACAACATTTTTAGTGAGGTAGGTTACAAACAGTACCCAGCCTAGGATGTAGCATTTAGACACCTTGGAAAAGCAAACAGGGCTATCCCTTCACCCCCTTCCCCAAACCTGAGTCCCAAGGCTAAGCTAGAGGAGAGCACAGAGCAGGGGCCATGTGGGAGTGGAAAGGGAGGTCTCCAAGGAAGCGCTCCAGATTTCTAGTTCAAGTGGCTTTCATCCCTATCTGAGCGTGCCCAAACCCCTGGCCCGTGGCCTCTACAGTTGCATCTAAGTGACTAGTGACTGTCATTTTCAATAGGTGCAGGCTCAAGCCTGTGTATTTCTTTAGCGAATGAAGAAATGAAAGAATCAAACTAGGATTTTCGAGGCAGAAATAGACCTTAAACTGCTTTATAGTTACCCCCCAAACACATGTGTGCTTGGCTGTCTTTGTGTTTATTTTTCTTCAACTGCCTGTAGCTCCCCTATCCTGACATAATTTATTGGAAGGAAATTCCAGAACGAAATTGCTTTCTTTTTTTGGCATCACTGTCCTCTGGTGGGAGTGGGAGGCCCAGCCTTGCTCCTGGAGAGCTGCTGCTGGATTTGAACCATCAAGCCAGTGGGCCGTAGTCCCGCACTCAACCACTCTGTCACCGGGGCTCAGCCCAAATTGCTTTTCTTTTGTGGCCCTTTATTTACCCATTTTGGGTGACGTTTTCCTTCCATGATGTGGGGTGGTTTTCTTGTCTTTGTCTGTGCTTTACCCATAGAAGACTTGGCTTCACGGGAACCTGTGGGGTTTTAGGCAATCCAGCAGCTGTGGCTACACACTCAACAACCTGAGCGTGAGAAGCAAGCAAAGGCAGGCTGCTCCAGGAATGACGTATACCCCTGGCACCCTTGCAAGGTAGGGCTCCACGCTACCCTACCGGGGCTCTCTGAGTCAGAAAGGACTCAATATGCCATGCAGTTGTGGGAGTATGTGCAGGGAGGGACCCTGACAACATGGCCACAAGGGGGGTGACTACTAGCAGACCTGGGAAATTCACCCCTTTTGTCGATGCCTTGCATCTATCAAATGCCAATTCAGACTTCCATCAACAGCATATTTTGAAAGGATGCATGTTAGGGAAATTTGTTATCCACACAATTTTCATGAGAGCCAATTCTATTAACTCCCCTGAAGCCTGTGCATTATGGCTGGGCTTTCAGGATTGAGCCTTGAATAAACTTTTCAGTGATTTCACAACACTTCCATTATGGCTGTTCCATTATGAAGCAGATGAACGTTTTCTTGAACAATTAGACGGGGTTGTGTAGAATAAAGAGTGAGGTTTGCCTGAGATCACGGAAACCTATCTGTTTAGGTGATTCATTTTCTTCCAACAAGGCAGCCCATAATAAGCTTTTCTTCTGGAGCCTTGTCTTGGTTCCCATTTCAATTAGTGACAATGGCTGGAGAATGGGAAGCATGTCTTCTTCATGTCCTTGTGCGGCAAACAAGCTGGCCAATGAAGAACAATGAGGGAGGGAAAGGAAACGCAGAGTGGAGCCGGGGGAGCAGCTGCAGGAAAACTCAGTCTGCTTTCCTGGAGCAGCTGACTCCCACCGGGCAGTGCAGGCCAGGGCTCTGGAGAAATCAAGTGGCAGGATGAAGATGGGAAAGGAAGACTTTAGACTTGGATAAAAACTCTTCCAGCAGCCAGGTTCTGGAGAAATCAAGTGGCAGGGTGAAGATGGGAAAGGAAGACTTTAGACTTGGATAAAAATTCTTCCAGCAGCCAGGTTCTGGCAGGGATGCTGGCAGGCAGCCAACACAGCACTGCCCATCTCCGCACCAGCGGTAGCAGTGAGGTTGCCTGAGTCTTCAGGCCCTTCTTGCTGGTATTCTGAGCCTGTTGAACCCTTCCTCTGTGCAGGGGCCACATTCACAGTCACTTGTCCATGTCGTTTTCGGCACACAATGCAACAGTGCTGCTGTTTCGTTCACAGAGTTCTGAGAGTCTCCTGCCACCCTGTGTGTCAACTGCTGATTCTTTTAGAAGCAAGTGAAAGTGAAGAAACAATATATAAATTAATTTATTCATTTATGTGTTTTTTTCACTGAATGAGTACTTTGTAAAAATGAAGGAGAAAAAGAGCTAGTTGCTGTCAACTCTTGACAATTCAGTTTATTATTAATTATTATTATTATTATTATTATTAAGTCGATGACCAGACCTCTTTTCCCAGGAACGCATGGATCATTTTATAAAAATGTGGTGACTAAAGTCTCACTAAAACCTCTCCCTGTATTTTTCCCCTCGGAACAATTGTTCAATATTCAGTTCAGCATTCAGTGTCTTCATCCTTCCTATAGATTCTGGATGGACATCACCAGTCCTCTCAACTAGGTGGCCTATTTGAATACTTCAGCAGAATGGTCCCTTTCTTGGGGGTGGAAGACTTCTAGGGGAAGAGGATGAGGAAGAGATGACCTTCCAGATATTTGTCAGTCTTCACATGGCCTACATTAACACCCAGATACTCAGAATTCATGTAAAGAAGACCAAGAAGGCTGCAGAGCAGGAGATTGGAGAGAGAAAGTAAACCTCTGTCAGGGACCTTTCATAAAAGAGCAGTGAAGACTATTATTCTGGCCCCAAACATATGCACACACACCACCCACCCTCCCACACACATACACACAAAACTCTTTCCATAGTAACAAAGTCTCCAGATCTCTCTTTTGTTGGAATGAAGAGTTTTAAAGAATTTTTCTCCTAGTGCTTATGCAATAATAACCATTTTTCATCTGTAGAGGTATGTGCTTGGAATTCATAAGCAAAGTGGTTTGTCACCACAGGAACTAAGGTTTGGACTCTCTTGTTGTATAGACTAAAGTCAATGCATACTTATTTTTAATCCTTCATTGGATTTCAATCTCTATCTCTCAGTTGCCTTTGAGAGTAAATTTACACTGTACATGTTGACTAAAAGTGTCAGAACTTGTCTCATTCTTCACAGCACATTGGGCCCCAGAAACTGAGCCACATTTATGTATAACTTCTTTTGTTACCCAGGTCTGAAGTTATCGCGCCATACTCCCAGCACCATGGAATGGATTTTCCAGAATAATAATACTTAAACTTACATTGTTAAAAATAATGCATGTGTGGATAAAACATAATAATTGGCTCCTCTTCTCATACAGGAACAAACTTGACTGGAAGATAGCTGAAAAGGAAGTGGGTACCCTATGATAATTTGGAACTTTCTCTTTCCCTCGTGTTACCTTTTGTCAATTTGCTCCAGCCAGAATTCTCAGTGGTTTGGCATTGAAGGCCTAGTAATTCTCCCTGATGTGACCTAACACAGTATAGTCAGTTCTATAATGGGATATGTTGTGAGCAGTCAATCAGTTGTAAGAACACTAGGGTAAAATGCAACCCCTTACTCAGGTCACAGTGTGGATGAAGTGGTCTCAGGGGTGTGACCTGCTTCCTATATAAATAGACTCTGTGGAGAGCTTGGTTGCTTTTTGATGGATCTGAATTTAGCTGTAGGCATTTAGCTTCAGAATTCTGGTTCTTTGTACTTGAGTCAATGGTTTGCCATATTTCCTCCAACCCTAGAGCCATCATTGGCCTGATATCTGAACTGTTGACCTTTGGATTCATTCGCCTCTCTGGTCACAAGTCTGAGCTGATGGTCTTAGTGATCCTGTTAAGCCTGGATTCATCCACTCCCAAAGTTCTGTCAGTTAAGAGAAGCCATGGACTTAAAACGGCACTGGACTCACTTCTAAAAATGTGTGTGAGCTATTTTCTTGAAAACACACACACACACACACACACACACACACACACACACACACACTGGTTGCTTCTCTATAGAACCCAACCTAAGATATCATGCATGCCCACTTGTGTATAGTGGTATTCATCACATTTACAGAATTTTCAGAAAGGCTCATTCAGAATCTATAATATACAATGAAACAAGCTTATGTGCTAGAAGCCAAAAAGATTTGAAGTATTTACTGATGAAAATCAAAGACTACAGCCTTTGATATTAATTATATCTCCATATAAAGAAAACCCAAATCTTCACAATGACACCAATCAACAACATAATGATAAGAAAAGATTTCCATTTCAAGGACGACATTACAAGGATTACACTCAAACCTCATAGAAGTAACAGTTAAGAAATCAAAGAATGCATTGCCTTCAGTAAACCTGCTGTATGAGACTTCCTTAAAGTGTTAAAGAGCAAATAAGTCACTTTGAGACTAAGGTCCACCTGATCAAAGTCATAGTATCTTAAATTGCCTCATATGCATATGAAAGTTGAACAATGGGTGAGAAAGACTGAAGAATTGATACCTTTGAGTTGTAGTATTGCCAAAAAATATTGAAAGCACCATGGACAGCAAAAAGAACTAAACAAATTTATCTAGGAAGAAATAGTGCAGAAGACACTAGAGAAGAGAAATGGTGAAACTTTTGGTCTTATATTTTGGACATGCTATCAGAAGAGACAAGTCTTCAGAGCTATCATGCTTGGTAAAGTAGAAGGTCAGCAACAAAAAGAAAGGTTTCTGACAAGAAGGATGGCAAAGTGGCTGCCACAAAGGGCTCAAGCTTAAACACAATGCTAGGAGTAGCACAAGATCAGCACAGTGAGTGTTTGCTTCTGTTGTACATAAGGTGTCTTACTTTGAGTTAAAGCTGACTCGATGAAACATAACAACAACAAAAACATACTTATTTGGGGCTTCTGAAGGCAATCCAGAGCCACATAAAATACTATTTTTATTAACCGCACAGCACCATGACTCCATATCTTATAGAATTAAAAACTCTAGATTCTACTTGCCAAGTCATGGTAGAATTTTCCTAAAGCACGCTCATAGCCTATAGTTCTGTGGAGGATCCCCGTATCATAGTTGGTTATGCATTGGCCTGCCACAGCCAGGTCATTGATTTGAACCCACTCACTGCCCCATGGATGAAAGATGATCTGAACCCACTGTCTGCTCATACATTGCTACACATTGGAATTGACTCAGAGTAAATGTAGTTCTTTATCAATTAATACTTATTTGGGCCATCTTTGCAGGACAACTTTTATGATTCACCTTTCTTTGGCTTTCGGACTCTTGAAATTTTCCCATTATAATTTATCAGAATGTTTTCTGCAATTGAAAGTACTGATTTAAAGTTACAGTATATTAAGGTGGCAGTCGTAAAAATCTCTGGAAGCAGTGAAAGGTGTTGGGCAGCTTCATTCTCTTGCTGACTGCTAGGTTCAAATAGCCCTTCTTTCTACATCTCAGTTCCTGATGGAAAAGACTGTTACATTTAGTGTCTACTAGACCTCTCCTTGAGGTACCCTGATGGAGCAGCAAGGTCAGCAGTTCTAAACCACCAGCCACTCCTCAAGCATAAGACCAGGTTTTCTACTCCCATAAAGAGCTACAGTCTCTGAAACTGGCAGTTCTATCCTCTCCGAGAGGGTCATTATAGAAATCGATCCTAGAAGAAGTACTGCTAGAATGCTCCTTAGAAGAATGAAGAAACTTAGTTTCAGGTTCAGTAGACAAGTTATCTGAGAGGCCAGTCCCTGGTAAAAGCCAACGGGAGAGTCAGAGAAAGAGAAGAAGATGGTTTGACACATTAGCTGCAATGATGAGCTCAGACGGACAGTTTTGAGGTGGGCCTGGGACCAGGTGGTATTCTGTTCTGTTGTGCATAGGGCCACGAAGAGTCGGTGATGAGTCAGTGACATTTTACATCACTGACCAACTGTTTGACTTTGTGTGTGTGTGTGTGTGTGTGTGTGAAATGTGGGGTTTGATGACCACTTTTCATGGTTCGAAGCTATACAGGTTATTAGAAACAAAACAAAATGCCCTACTATGACCAATTCAATTCTGACTCAGGGACCTTATAGAGGATTACCAAACTTCAAACTTTTATGGGAGCGGTCAGCCTCATCTCTTTCTCCCACAGAGCACGTAGGGAGTTTGACCCACCAACTGAATGATTATCAAGCCAATCTCACAAAGTCACAGGTCACAATAAAAACAAAACTAAAAAAAAGCCAAACTCAAATCCATCAAGTTGATTCAAACTCATAATGACCATATAGAACCTGGTAGAACTACCCCGTGTATTTCTGAGATTATAGCTCTTTATAGGTGTGGCAGTCATGTGCTTATGCTAATTTTATGATTGAAATGTAAGAGTGGAGTCTAGACTATTAATCTGGAGATAGCCATTGAGTAGCCAATGAGGCCTCCGTGTGGGCATGGCTTTCTCCTGACACCTCTGGGAAACCACATGATATTTCTCTCATGAAGATGACAAGCTATCTTCCCCAGTTGTTGGGTGTTAGCCTCAGAGATGATGAATGATGGACAAGACAAGATGGCAGCGTCTGAGGAGCTGGAGAAGCCACATGGCTTTACCCTGATAGAACCAGACCTCTGAAGCTAGAGAGGCCATGTGGGGACCCCCACCAGCAATGACTTGCTTCTGCCACCACTGGATACTGTTGATAGACCCTGAGCCCTGGAAGCGAGGAGCCATGGGGAGACCCCTGCCAGCGCCAGGATTCTGCACTTACTGACCTGTGACTTCGTGAGTCGGAAGGAGACTTTATAGACTGATATCGGGCATATGGGTTAATGTCGGACTGACGACTTTGTACTGGACTGGATTGGGATGCTTTCTTAATGTCCTATTTCTTTTATATATAAACATTTTCCTTATATCCATATGCATGTCTATAAATTTGTTCCTCTAACGTACCCGGACTAACACAATGGGAATAGAAAGTCTTATTTTTCCCATGGTGCAGCTGGTGCTTTCAAACTGTTGATTGTGCAGTCAGCAGCTCAGCAGTAGCCACTATACTATCAGGGCACCTACAAGCCAGGACAG
The DNA here is from genome assembly GCA_004026705.1 of Nesogale talazaci. Classification (NCBI taxonomy): domain Eukaryota; kingdom Metazoa; phylum Chordata; class Mammalia; order Afrosoricida; family Tenrecidae; genus Nesogale; species Nesogale talazaci. Next base: position 48,467 of record PVJH01011581.1, on the reverse strand, counting down.
ACTGCCATTAATCAGTAATGAGAATAAGCATCAGTTAAATGATTTCTCTAACACAATGTTATAAATAAAATCTTCAAGCTGAACAAGATTTTTGATTATGCTGGATTTTAATTAGGAACCTGATAGAAATTAAATTTCATCTAAATGCTTTCTCTACCACCACCACCCCCCCCTAACTTTATAGTTAAGCTTGCTCTTTGATCTATGCCTTGATTCTGTTATCTCCAAACTTACGTCTCTTACCTTGGACACCAAGCATTCTGTCCCAGGAAACTAGATGAGAATAGTGCATTTTTCAAACAAATTAATGGACTTTAGTTAGTTGTTACCAATTCTATATAAATGAGATGAAAAAAAATTGCCCCCAACAAAACCTATGATACAAGGCAATACATTAGGAAGAATTAAATACGCAGAAGATGTTGAAGAAAGGAATGCTATGGAGAATGTTTTCATGAGAAGAAATGGCAAAACTTATGGGGAATATTGAGAATGTAAGTCCTTGAACTGAGACTGATTGGGAGGGGAAAATATGAAAAGATTGTCTGCTTGAATAATAGAGTAACTAGCGACCTTGAACACAGAAGGATTGTAGAATAGAAATGAAACAATGAAGTCCTTTTAGAACAGAGAATAATACTCATAAGAGGCAATTTTTAAATGAAAGACAGAATGTTCTATAATAGAAATATTGGGGGACTGAACCACCTTGTAATTCACAGAGAGAGGAATACCAGTGGCCTTGCCCAGAAGCCCATGGCTAAGAGATGGGAGAGCAGCTTGAAATAAGATTATTAATTTCCTTGGAATGAGGCCAGTATGACATCCCTTTGCAAAGCTTGGCCAGAGTCTTACAAGATCACTATGAACAATAACATTTAATGAATATGGAAACTCAAAAGCCAAGGCACATCTGCTTATACAAACAAAATGTTGGGTTGTTTGCTCTTTAAAACAAAAACACCTTGTTAGCGTGCCTTTCATATGCTTTGCAGTATTTTCCCTAATTAATAAAGAAGATTTCATATAATTTCAAAATAAATTGAACCTGACATATTGAAAATCTTTCATAGTAAAAATAAAATAAACATAACGTGACATCAGAGAAAAAAATGACTATGTAAACCTCCTTTCTAATAAAGTGTTGGACACCATACTAGTACTATCATGGCCAATGGGTCTATTCTGACCCACGACAACCCAATAGTGAACTTTTTTTGTTTGTTTGTTTTTTGGGCATCACTGCCTCTGGTGGTCGTGGGCGCTACCCAGTGCTGCTTCTGAGAGCCGCTGCTGGATTTGAACCGCCAAGCCTGCAGGCTGCAGTCCCGTACTCAACCACTTAACGCTCCTGGGGCTCAATAGCGAACTTTGATTATTTTTGCCTATACAGCGTTCTCTCTGCCTGGTGGGAACAACCCTTCAGTTGCTGTCCATCCTATTTGGAGAATTGCTTCTGCTTATTTTCACAGGTTCTATGGGGATTTCCATATAAAGGACTTCATGTCCCCCCTAAGAGAGGAGACAAGGATATAGTTGCATGAAGTTCTTTACTTGTAGTCCTCTGGTAGTACAAACAAAAGCCGTATCTCAGAATAAAAGTCTGGTGATCTACTTGCCAAAAATCAGTCTTTGAGAAACTGATTTTAAAACTTTTACTAGAATATTTAAGGTCATCTCTTGTTTGTTTTGTTGTTTTAAAAAAAATCGATTGGCAGTTTTGCTTAAGGGGTTGAAAAAGTCTAAGGCCAGCAAACCATAGTTGATTATTCAAATATGGGAATGAATTGGATGAATGGGGAAGACATGCAGCAAGCAGTAAGGGGCTGACTAAAGCCCCATCCAGGCGAAGGAGGAAGAATGAAGACAAGTTGTAAGGTGGAATTGAATAGATGGGTCCTTAAGAAGAAGACACACAAATAACATGTCTCCCCTCCCAATATATGAAGGCTAGTCTTAGAAGCTCCCTATCAGGTCACTTTGAATCAGAATCAACTTGATGTCAGTGGGGGTATAGCATGTGGATGAGACACGAATCTTCTCTCAGATGCCTTTCAAGGGGCAATCTGTCCTTGTGTGTGTTTACTCTTTGAGATCACAGCTTTAGCCACACCTTTCAGAACCAGTGATAGCGAAGGGAGCCCTGGTGGCTCAGTGGTTACTGAGCTGCTTACCACAAAGTCCACAGTTCAAAACCACCAGCTCCTTCCCAGGAGAAAGATGAGGCATTACACTCACGTAAAGAGTTACAGTACAGGGAAGCTCCAGGGGAAGTTCTATCCTGTCCTAGAGAGTCACTATAAATTGGAATCGACTCGATGAAAGTGAGTTGAGTGATTGAGTTTCCTATTGCAACATAACAAGTTCCTCCAAAGCTCAGGTGCTTAGGACAATAACACAAAATTTAAAACTTGTGTGGGACTGAAATCCAAGCAGGACTCAGCTGGGTGATTCCTCTGCTCAGGATGTCACTTGTGATCATGAAGTGAAATTCAGCTGGAAGCTGGTCTTTCCTGGAGTGATCAAGACGTTTTAACTCATGATTTGCATCTTGGCAGGGATACATCTTCCTAACCTGGGTTCAGTTGGAAACTGGCACAGCATCACTTGGGCCACATTCTATAAGTCAAACCATCCATGGAGTCTATACAAATTTTAAACATTTACTGAAGAAAATTTGTTTATAAGTTCTTGCTATTTAAAAGTACATATTCTCAAATATATTTTATATTAGATCATGGTATATACTTACTTTATGGCAAGAGATCCTAATAAAAAAAAAAACCACCCCAAATTCAAGAGTGGATTGAAGGGAGACTTTCGTAGAGAAGAGTAGAACGGTCCTATAATTAAACTTTTAACTTCACCTAACTTTGTGTATCTTAAAAATAATTTGGTGAAATACTCAACTCAAAAAAAAGGTTGAACTGTTTTTATTATAAGTATAATTGGAGAATTGAGAGTATTTGATCAGAGGCTACAGGAAGGGCTGGTACAGATGAGATTCAGACAATGGGGGATGACCCTTATAGAATGTCTTCCAATCCTCAGAGCCAATGACTCCATGATTCAGTTTTGCAGTGGCCCACACTTTGAATGCAGATAGGAGCCTTGGTGGCATTGGGGTTACAAACTGGGCTGCAAACTTCAAGATCAGCAGTTTGAAACCACCAGCTGTGCCCAGGAAGAAATATGAGGCTTTCTGTTCCTATAATGAGTTGCAGGTTTGGAAATCCACAGGGGAAATCCTACTCTTTCTTATAGGGTTACTTTGAGTGAGCATCCACTTGATGGCTATGAGTATAGTATATGCGGAAGTATGTGCTCCCGGTCCTCCTATGGGCACCTGGGTCAGGACCACCGATGAATGTGTGGCCAGAGATTAAATATGGGAAGACTACTAAAATATTAAGGAAAACATTGTTGATAGATTTTTTTCTAATGAATGACTTTGAGTGGGGTGAGTTAACTGTAACAGGGCACATGGGGAAACTGTGAGTATCACGGGGCTTTTGTAAGACCTATACATGGGTTAGGTGAAAAGTTGGCAAACTGCAATCCACGGCCTGTATCTGTGTGTCCCATGAGTTAAGAATGGTCTTTACATTTTACAATGGTTGAATAAAAAGATCAAAAGAACATTGTTTTATATTAAGTAAAAATTATTGGAAATTCAAAATTCACTGACCACAAATAAAAGGTTGTTTCAACAGTCAAACTCATTCACCTGAACAAATTACATGACCTTATCTTCAAATTCTAGCAAGAAAAATCTAAAGATCCACTTTTGAAAATCAGCCAATAAGAGTACTCAGAATAGGGTAATTGACAACAACATATAGATGACAGAGGGAACAGGCTGGGACATATTTCATTCTATTGTGGTTGGGGTCACCATTCACTGGGGTAAATTCCAGCAGCTTAAAGTTCAGAATTCTATCTTCTTCAGTATATATTCTCTTAATAAGTTCATTGAGGAATTGTTGAATGGAGATAGTATAATTTCTGTCTCGACAATTTTATTTATTTTAACAAACCATTATATTGGGGACTTTTGCAGCTCTTAAAACAATCCATACATCAATTGTATCAAGCACATCTATACATATGTTGCCATCATCATTTCCAAAACATTTTCTTTCTACTTGAGCCCTTGGTATCAGCTCCTCTTTTTCCCCATCCCTCCCCCAACCTCCCACCCTAATAAACCCTTGATAATTTATAAATTATCTTTATTTTCATCTTTTACACCATCTGCTGCCTACCTTCACCCATGTGGGTGCTATTTGTCACGCTGGGTGGGCGGGTTGTACATCAATCATTGGGATCCATTCCCTCATTCTCCCTCATCTCCCCCACCTTTCCCCTATCCTCGTGGCATTGCTCCTCTCATTATTGGTCCTAGGGAGTTTATCTGTCCTGGACTCTGTGTGTTAAGAGCTCTTATCTGTACCAGTGTAGATGCTGTGGTCTAACCAGATTTGTAAGATAGAACTAGGGTCATGATAGTGGGGGACAGGGAACATTAAAGACCTAGATAAATGCTGTGTGTTTCATTGGTGCCATACTGCATCCTGACTGGCTCATTCCTTCCTTGTGACCCTACTATGAAAGGTTATCCAATTGTCTAGAGATAGGCTGTGAGTCTCCATTCCAACTCACCTCATTCATGTTGAAATTGTTGTTTGTTTTGGGTCTTCTGATGCCTGATACCTGATCCCATTGAAACCTAGGGATCACATGGGTTGGTATGTTTCTTCCATGTGGGCTCTGTTGTTTCCCTGCCATAAAGACCCCAGATGCTATAACTTGTAATAGCCTGGCATCATAAGCTTTCTTCAGCACATTAGCTTATGCACCCATTTTGTCTTCAGTTATCGTGTCAGAAAGGTATCACAGAATGCCAGGTTATTAGAATAAAGTGTTCTTGTTTTCAGTAGAGGCCCAACACCCATCTGCTATTTTAATTCTTGACCTATAAATATATGAACATAGACTTATATCCTTATAGTTATAAATATTTACATATGCATCTAACTATGTTTATACCTCTATAAATGTCTTTTGCTTCCTGGTTCTTTACTCTATTTCCTACTTTCTTCCTTCCTCATTATCATGTTGGACCTGCATTTGGCTATCTGGACTTCCTCTTGGCTGCGCTGCATGTGATTTAACCTCACCAGACATTCTATGCCCTTCTCACCATCTATTTTAGATTTCTTGTTGTTCGCTTGTCCCTGAGTTTGTTGGCTTCCCCTCTTTCTCTCCCACCTCTTCCTCTTCACTGTCACCCTGCAACTATTGTTCCATTAATTTCTCCTCAGGGTTGCTTATTCTCCCTGTATTATATAGATAGATATGAAAAGGGGGAAAGAGGCCTCTGAATAGTTCCAGGTCTGTCTTCTGCCCATTACGAATGTTTGACACTAACGCAGTGCCAAGACCTTGCCCCACCCAACCCCCCAAGTCTGGTGTCTATTTTCAGAATTCCTCAGGGACTTCATTGCTTTGCTCCCCTTGCTGCTTCGTTGAGTTCTAGCTCTACATTTTTAATTGTTTTCTTTTTCTTTGTGTATAAGCTAGTGGTGGTGGTTTTTGTTTGTTGTTTGGTTGGTTTTAGTTTTTGTTTCCCTCTTGAAGCCTCTAAAATTATACCAACAAATTTTTAAAAATATTTCTAATAGTATCTCTGTAAACCTATTCAAGGATCCCTAGTTGTGCCAACACAAAGGTTGGCAATTCCAACCCACTAGTGTCTCTCTAGGAGAAAGATGTGACAGCTTGCTTGTGTAAAGTTTACAGCCTTGAAACCATATGGAGCAGTTTAATTCTGTCCTAAAGGGTCACTAAGGGTTAGAATCAATTCAACTGTAATGACTTTGGTTTGCGGTCATCTAATTCTAGATCTAGGACACTTGGATATCTCTTTTTATTGCTCTTGCCTCTTAATTGTGGGTCATATTTTTGACTTCTTTCATATTTTCCATTTTGATTGTGTTCTTCCAGAAATTATAAAAGGGTAAATGGAGCCCAGGAACAGGAGTGGGAATAGCAATACCAAAAGGGCAGAGGAAAGGGGGAAAGGTGGGGAGGGAAGCGGTACCAGATCTCCATGAATGGCACATAACCACATGCTTCCATACAGCAGGGAAAAACAACAGAAACCAGAGAAGAAGGGAGACAGTGATTGGTGTGAGATATGAAAACAATGACAATCTATAACCTATCAAGGGGCCTTTGGAGGGGAGTGAGGGGAAAAAAGGAGGTGATCCCAAGGGTTCAATGGAAAGTAAATGTCTAGAAAACAATGATGGCAATATATGTACTCATATGTCAGATACAATTGATGTATAGTTGGTAAAAAAGAGTTTGAAGAGCCCCAATAAAATTATCTTTAAAAAAATAAATTACTTAATGGTGAAGGATCAAGTACATATTTTACTTTAATTTGTTTCGCTTTCCAAAAAATGTGAGTGCTTCCTCCCATGTGCAAGTCAGGAAAAGAGCCTGATTCAGATCCCCCAAAAGCTAAGTTGAGCTGCTGGATCCAGTATAGAAAGTGGGTTTCAGTTAGTCCTACCTCCAACTACCACACTGCTGCTACAAATACACTGATAACTTTGATGTATGCATTGCTTGAGTTGGGAAGAAGGTTGATTCAGAAATTTTAAATTATTTTAACTCAGAATTCCTCTTCATCACAGCCCTAAAACTCAAAGACCATAAAGACTACATGAAATTGTGCAAACATATATGGCCTATACATCCTATGCTACTTTTTGGCAAAAATTTGGAAGATGACAGGGCTTTCAAGAGGAAAGATTTATTTTTGTGATTAGTGCTCTTTCATTCTCACGAATACAAGTTTCCATAACTATGGCATGGCAACTATTTCACCTGCCCATAATCAGATCAAGCTCTCATTTTCCAGTTTGGATGCTGCCACAGTTTCTACAAAGGGCTCATCACAGTGTGGTGAGTTATCTATATGGTTCTTCTAGTCATAATCTCTGCTATTCCCACCAAACTTCCTCCATTTTCCTGATGTGTCTAGGTAAGAAATTGAGGGAATATACTAAGTGGAGCTAATTGTTAACACAGCTAATTATGATTGATATGAATGATCCCTCTCAGAAGCAGGAAGTAGGGTGTTTCACTACCAGGAAAAGAGCAGAGCCAGGAATGGAGCATGTGTCACTTGGACACTGATGTTTCTGCATGTTGAACCACCTTGAACCAGGCAATAGCTATGACACAAGATATGTGGCAGGGGAGCAATAGCAGCAGAATGAGGAACCATAGCATGAGACAGAGCAATGAGCTTTCCAGCCCACAGAACAAGTAAAACTTCGTGCTTTGGACCAAAAGGCTTTATGGTGGTGTAGGGTGCCTCTGGGCACTTCATTAAGGAGTTGGGTTTCATAATGCATGAAGCTGGAACTGAGTGCTGTTAGGTTGAGGCTTATAGTGGAGTGGCGTGTCCTTTGGACACTTATTAGCAGCCTCAAAGGAGCTTTATAACATTGACCAAGCAGGACAGAGGAACTTCCTGAAAGAGATCCATATTGTACCCATTCCAAAGAAAGGTGAGCCAGCAGATTGTTCAAATGAGAGAACAATATCATTAATATCACATGCAAGTAATATTTTCCTGATGACCACCCAACAATGATTGCAGCAGTGCATTGACAGGGACTTTCCCAGAGGGTTGGGCCATATTCAGAAAAGGATATGGAATATTACAAGGTATGTCATTACTGATGTCAGTTGGATCTTGGCTCAACGCAGAGAATACCAGGAAGATGTTTATTTGCATTTTATTAACTATGCCAAGGGTGGATCATTACAAACAATGGAGAACCTTAAGAAGAATGGGAATTTCAGGACCCTTCATTATGCTCATGATCCTGGATCCAAAGGTATTTGTGCAAACAAAACAAAGGAATACTGCATGGTTTAAAATCAGGAAAGGTGCTTTTCAGAGTTGCATCTTCTCACCGTAATTATTCAGTCTATATGGTGAGCAAATTACCAGAGAAGCTGGATTATCTGAAGAAAAATGTGGCATCAGTTTATGTGATTGGTGGTGGAAAAAATTAGAAAAGGATATCAATAATGGTTGTGCAGCACAAAGAGTATAATCACTCTTTGTGTAATGGCACTGAGGTATATACAAACAAGAAGCAGTTAAATCGGAGACTGAGTTATTGTGTATATTTTTACCAAATTTAGAAAATATACATGAATGACAATCAGTACAAGGAAGAAGAAAATGCTCAAATAATGATTGTGATGGGATTGTGCAAATCTTCTTGATATGATTAAATTATTGGATTGTATGACGTGGATAAAATGCCAATAAAACTTTTTTTAAAGTCTCCTGTGTTTGGTAGGTTTTTTATGCCAACATAGCCTAGGAAGATAGGTGGTTTGTTGGGCAAACATGGCCAATGAAGCTAGGAGGCTTATTGTGACAACATGGCCAAAGAACACATCTGAAATTAATTGAAAGGTGGAGATATAAATGACTCGGCGAGCCTCGCCTTTCTCTCACTTGCTCTTGGATCTTCGGAAGAGTGTGCAGCCAGCAGCCTTGCTTGTTCTGTGCCTTAATTTGCAAGCTACACTACCCGCGGAACACCTAATCCATAGACTGTGTCACTGTAAGTTGAGATTCCTTCAAGCCCTGCTTCACCACGCTACTGGAATATACATCTCTTGAGCTGAAGACTGTCAGACCCTGTCATCTGGATGGCTGTTGGTGACTTGCCTTACTGTGTGCTGCCTGTGGCTAGAAAGCTTGAATTGCTCTACAGAGGATTACCTGGCAGCCCGCAAGACTCAAAGGACTGCCAGTGTATTATCTGTCTCCTGTAAATAAGTTGCACTGAACCATTCATGCTGCTTTATAGGTTAATTGACTTTATTTCTTATGTTATATATCTTTCTATCTATATAAATATATAGAAAATTATTAGTCTCCTGGTTTTGTTTCTCTAGAACCCTGTCTAACACAGCCCCCGAAGAAAAATGTGACATCAAGATTAGAGGAAGACTTATTAACAAACTGTGGTATGCAGGTGGCACAATCTTTCTTACTGAAAGTGAGGAGAACTTGAACCACTTATTGATGAAGATCAAGGATTGTCGACTTTTGTATGTGTTCCAATTCAATGTAAAGAAAACCAGAAACCTCACTAGACCAATACGTATCATGACAAATGGAGTTGAGTTCTCAGGATTTTGTCTTGTTTGGATCCACAGTCAATGCCCATGGAGTCAGCAGTCAGAAATCAGAAGAAGTTTTGCATTAGGTAAATCTGCCACACAAAACCTCTTTAGGAAAAAAAAAACCTCTTTAGAGTGTTGAAAAGCAAAGATATTACTTTGAGGATTGAAGCGTACTTGTATTTTCAATGATCTCATATGAATATGAAAGTTGAGTATTAAATATGGAATAAGAATTGATGCATTTGAATTGCAGTGCTGGAGAAGAATATTGAAAGTCCTGTGGATTGCCAAAAGTACAAACCAATGTGTCTTGGAAGAAGTATAGCCGAGTGTTTTTTAGACGCAAGGATGGCAAGACTTTGTCTTACAGACCTCGGACATGTTGTCTGGAAAGACTACTCCCTGGAGAAGGACATCATGTTTGGTGAAGTAGAGGGGCAGTAAAAAAGAAAAAAGGAAAGACTTCAAGGAGAAGGATTGACACTGGGCCTGCAACAATGGGCTCAGGCGTAGCAGAACAAAGATGAGGTTAATGCAGGACTGAGCAGTGCTTTGTTCCATTGTGGATGGGATGACTGTGGGTCAGAAATCAACTCAGTGGCACCTGAGCCCATAAAATAATGTCTTTTCTTTTTACTATTTTAAAGAGATATTTTGCAGAAGATTTGCTCGTTGAAATCCAATGTTTGCTTTCTTGACTGTTGCCTGCATGAATATAGACTATGGGTCCGAGTGTAATTAAATCCTTGATGTCAATCTATTCTGTATTTGTTATGGTGTTGTATATTGACCTACTGTGAATACTTTTGCTTTTTTAAGGTTTAAATATAATCCATACTGAAGACTAGTTTTTGATCATCAGTATGTGCTTCAAGTCCTCTGCTTTTAGCAAGCAAGATTTTGAAATCTACATATTCCAAGTTGTTAATGAATGTTCCTTCTCTTGCAATGCTATATTCCTCTTCCATATCCAACTTCTTGAGTTATTTGCTCAGCATTCAGTCCAGTAGTTTCCTTAAAGCTAAAATTCTGTAAGATCATAGGATTACCATATGAATCAGCTATCACATTCCTCATTATATATTCAAGTGACTACTATGCAAAAATGTACAGCCATATAGAAATCAGATTATGAATATTAATAACAGCGTTAATCAGAAATGTCAAAATTAGGAACATTTATATAGATAGTATTTTTTTACTTTGGCTCCTTTAATATGCATGTAGAAATATTATTCTGAAGTCTTCTCATGTGCTTATTTACCATCTGTATGAAGTACTACAAAGGAGTGACTACAAAGAATACAAAAGCTTGGAAGACATGGACAAATACCTGGGGGAAAAAAACCCTCCTCAGATATAGACATCAAGAACTTAAACAGATCAGTAGCAAAAGAAGAAATTGATAAGGTTATAAAGGAACTACCAACTGAAAAAAAATTTTTGGTTGAAGTGATTTCACAGTTGAATTCTACTGAGCATTCAGAAACGAGGACACCAATCCTACACAAGCTCTTCCAGAACATTGAAAAAGATGGTAAACTCCCAAATATATTCTGGGAATCAAGTATTGCATTGCTATCAAAACTGGAAAAGTATTCAACAAGAATCAAGGACTACAGGTGATTATCTTTAATGAGCATCATGCAAAAATCCTTAACAAAATCCTGGCCAATAGAATACAAATGAATATAAAAGAAAGAATTCACTATGACCAACTCAGACTTATACCAGAGCTGCATAAATCCATCAATATTATCCACAATATTGAGAAGAAAAAGGACAAGAGAAAAAGCATTCAAAAACATTCAACAACTATTACTAATTATGACACTCAAGAAGATAGTACTAGAAGGAATTACCTCAGTATAATTAAAGTTAGATATTAGAGCCTAACTGCCAGCATTACAATCAATGGAGAAAATATTCTCACTACAAAAGGGAACCAGAAAAGCATGTTCTTTGTCCCCACTTTATGCAACATTGTCCTGAGAAAAGTGGGCGAAGGAGACACTGGTCAGTGTAAGGCATGAAATAACAATAATAATTTCTAGATTATCAAGGATTCATGAAGGAGGGAGGGGGAGAGGGGGGGAATAAGAAACTGGTACCAAGGACTCAAGTAAAAAGAAAATGTTTTGAAAATGATGATGGCAATAAATGTACACATGTCCTTGACCAACCAGACATCCCTGTACAGCAGGGTAAGAAGGAGGAGATGAACCAGTACATATGGATTATGAAAAGAGTTGCCTGAGTCCATCACAAAGGATTTTTTTTTTAAGAAAGAAACGTAGATAATCAGTGAAAAAGAGCAACTCTCAACAAGATGGATTGACAATGTGGCTGAACAATGGGCTCCAAATCCAATTATGATTTTTTTAAATTTTTTTTTTTAGGCATCACTGCCCTGGTGGTGGGAGTAGGAGGCCAAGCCTTTGCTCCTGTGAATGGGAATTGAACCTCCATCCCAGTGGGCCACAGTCCCGCGCACAACCACTACACCACCGGGGCCCAGCTCCAATTATGATTTTAAAGATGGCTCAAGACTAAGGAGTTTTTGACTATGGTGTATAAGGTTGTTATGAGATGTCATCTAAAATAATAAGTAATAAGTCAGAAGAAAAATGAAGAGAAGAAAAATAATTATCTTGCTTCTTGCTATAGCTACATCGCTATTTATTTTGTCTGGTAAGCAAGTCCTGATGACTATTAGAATCTAGGACGAGTGGGAAGAACAAATATTTGCCTTGAAAATATAGAAGGCTGATTAAATAAATTACTCAATTGCACTACTTGATAATAATTTAATAAATTATGCTGTTCTCTATACTGATAGAGAAATGAGGGCTACCCCCCACCAATTTGCCCCCTCCCCCCAAAAAACAGGAAAACATTTCACTGGGAGAAGCTTTTGTAGTACACATTATCCCTTCTTAGGGAGCATAGAGCAACTCGCTTTGAGTTAGTGCACCCAGTGGTGTCCCCTGGGAAAGTCCTCTCTGATCACATTGAACTTTTTCACAAAAGCATTTTGTTCAAACCTCTTTTTTTTGTGATGGCCGATTTAAGAGAACAGTGTGCAGCTGTGAGATTTTGTTTCCTGCTCAGGAAAAAATGTTGCACAAACTGTTGTGGTGTTGAACACAGCTTACAAGTAAAGCGCTATGGGAAAAACTCAAGTGTAAAAGTGGTGTGACAGACAGGGCTCTTCTAGAGAAACAAAACCAGGACACTATTAATTTTCTTTATATATTTATGTAGATAGAAGGATATATAAGATAAGAAATAAAAAAGTTAGCTAATCTATAAAGCAGTACAAATGACTTGGTGCAACTCACTTGCATGAGGCAGCTAGTAGACTGGCAGTTTTTGGAGTCTTGAGGGCCGCTGAGTAGTCCTCTGTAGAGCAATCCAGGCTATCTGGTCACAGGCAGCAAACAGCAAAGCAGGTCATCAACAGTCAGCCAGATGACAGGGGCCAACAGTCCCCAGCTCAAGAGATGTATATTTCAGGAGCATGGAGAAGCAGGGCTTGAAGGAACCTCAGCTCACAACTCCACAGTCCACAATTAGGTGTCCCACAGGTAGTGTTGCTTGGAGGTCAAGGCACAGGACGAACGAAGCAGCCTGCTGGTCTGGAGACCTGAAAGCAAGAGAGAGAGGGCAGAACTTGCCAAGCCTTTTCTATCTCTGCCCTTCAATTGCTTGTGTGTTTTCATGGCCATGTTGTCACAATAGACCTACCTAGGGCCTTTGGCCATGTTGGCACCACAAGCTTACCTATCCCAAGTGTTTTTCTCATTTTTTTAAAAAAGGTGAAATGTTCATTGATGACAAACCCCATTTTGGACACCCATCAATTCCCGAAAGGATGAAATTGTCAACTTGTAGTGCATTTGGAGTTCATTCCACCAGGTCAGACCGATAATTGAGATTTCTACTGTAGAGGTTCTGAAAAGATAGCTCAACATTGTGCAACAAGAAAAGCCTGATTTGTGGCAGATGGGGTGACTGGTTTTGCCACCACAACAATGCACCTGCTCACTCAGTCATCTCAGTGCTCAGTTTTTGGCAAAACCCCAGCATGTCTCTCTTGCTCCATGCACCTTACTTATCTGACCTCACTCTGTGTGACTACTTTTCTGAGAATGAGAAGGGATACGAAAGGACAGCAATTTGACTTTGTAGAAGAAGTGAAGAAAAAAACGAGGGGGGTGCTGTCAAACATCCAAACAGATGAATTTGAAATATGTTTCCATGAATGGAAAAGCAGATTTGACAAATATGTTAAGTTTAATGGAGAGCACTTTGAAGGTGATGAGGCTATTTTATAAAAATATTCTTTAATAAATAGCTTTGAAAAATTCCGGACTTTGAGGAAGTGCCCCTTCATATTATATGTGAAAGCAGAAATCTTAGATTAGGGCAAAGCATAATGGAATATATGATTAGAAAGCTACAACCTGATATAAAAACAAAGCAACTAGAGGACAGGGTGAAAGGAAAGCTAATTTTGGGGGGCATCACTGCCCTCTGGTGGTTGTGGGAGCTACCCAGCGCTGCTCCTGAGAGCTGCCGCTGGATTTGAACCTCCAAGCCGGTAGGCTGCAGTCCCGCACTCAACCACTTGCGACACCGGGGTTCAGCGGAAGGCTAATTTTTCATTGTTTTGTACCTTTAGAATTTTGGACTGTTTTAATATATATTAAAAGTAAGACATTTATAAAAAGAAATATAAAGTTTCTTCCTATTTCTAAAATACAGACAGAACAAAACTCTCCAATCCACCTCCCACCCCCCACACTCCATCGCACATTTTCTTGGCCGTAATACTTACAAGAGCAGGTTTCTAGGCCTTTCTACTGCAGAATGATCGAACAGCTGCCAAATGCCAATCTTTCAGTTAATCCCTATGTTACAAAGATTTCTTTTCATATGCAGACACTCAAACCAAAATAATTTTTATCTCAACCCACCCACCCATTTGTTGTGGGGGCCTCATCCTAATTTATGGACACCTACCCTTATGGCATACTCATCTTTTTTTTTTTTTTTTTTACTTCTATCATTATAGACAGTTTGGGAAGGTTCTGTTATCATTGCAAATGGTGGCAAAAGGCAAGCATCTGTACAGCTTTTTCTTAGTCTTTATATGCTCCTCCCCTTAGTCTTGTACACAGGTGATATCAGTTTAGCTGGTAAGCCTGCCTTATCCTATCTACTAGTTTCCTATCTTGAACATCCTGTTTTAACCCACTGCTTTCTAGTCTAGAACAAGTTCTTTAGGTCAGTCAGACTTTACGCAGTCAGAAGACCTTCAGAAGGCATGCTTGGCGATCTGTTTCCCAAAGGTCACAGCCTTGAAAATGCTAATAAGGCCATTTGATCCCCTCTGTACGCATGAAGTTGCAATGAATCAGAAAGCATGGGATGACACAACAGTAACAATGTAATACAATAAAGCCCTCCTCCCCACATCATAACTGTACCTGTAGCATTGCATTTCCAAAGAATATCTCTTAGGTGGTTTGGCATTCTTCTATGACAATGGTTCTCAAACTTCCTAATGCCATGGCCCTTTAATGCAGTTCCTCGTGTTGTGGTGACCCACCCAACCATTGCTACTTTATAACTGTAATTTTGCTACTTTTATGAATCGAGCAACTCCTGTAAAAGGGTCATTCAACCCCCAGAGGGGTTGCGAACCACAGGTTGAGAAGCGATGGTCTGTAGCCTACCCCTCAAGTAAGTCCACTGTTTGAGAAGATTTGCCTGTTAAAAAGTGTCAACTTCCCCTGGGTTTTATCAGACCAAACGGAAGCCTGGTGTTTAATAAAGGACAGGGATTTTGTATTTGGCACCGGTTCCCAAGACCCTTTCTTGTTACCCTCTTCCTGAACATCCCCTGATCTTATGCTGGTAGACTCTATATTATTCCTGTCCTTTAAAACATACAATTCCCAACCAACCATCTCACTGTCATCTAGTCGATTCTACCTCTTAGCAGCTGTATAGGACAATACAGTTTACATGCTGCCCATAGGATTTCTCAGACCAGAAATCTTTGCAGGAGTAGACAGTCCCCCAGTTCCACTATGGAGCAACTGGTGGGTTTTAACTACCGACATTTCTATTAACAGCAAATATTTATCCCTAATTTACCACCAGTGCTCCTTACATAATTGTCAAAAAATTATAAAAGAAATAAAATGGCTGTAGGAAATTTCACTATTCTCTCAAATTTTGTCTGATTGGAGGCAGCTCTATTCTTCTGTCTTTGGACCTAATATCAGTGTTAAAATGGTGATGAGAAAAATCTCCAATTTTATCTAGGAAGTTTCCTATCAAGTGAAGTCAAGTACTAAAAGCCAAATTTGGTGTGTATGTGTGTGTGTGTGTGTGTGTGTGTGTGTGTGTGTGTGAGTTTTCATAGTAACTTACTTCAAACAATGTCCTAGTCCCTCTTTGAGATTTTCTGACACTCAGGTGAAGAGATTCATCTGTTATCTTTCTCTTTTGGTGCTAATTTACTTTTTTCCAGTGTGGATTGACTTTCTATGGGTCTGTACAATTTGCTATATATTTTGCAAAACATCTTCAACTCTTTAGTTTATGGATGGCAGCCCTTCTCATTTCCCAAAACTGCCATAGATATGGTGTTTGGATTTCGGGCTTTGCCCTAATTTTAGTATACTTTTTAGGGTTTTGATAGGCAAGGGGGGTAAAAATATTAATTCAGTTTACCAATTTAAACCTAGAAGTCTGGTTTAAATTGAACGAGAAAACACATTGAATAGGGACCTAAAACCAAATGCTTCATCAGGAGTAATTAATTTTTTGAACTCAAGCCTTTCCAGAAAATGCCTGAATCTTGACCCTTTTGAACTTAAAACAGAGGATCAAATTGGACCTCATCTGATCAAATCAGTTAACCAATTCTCAGAAGAAATATACTCCAAGAAATTTATATTTCATATACGTTAGAATCTTTAAGAATCATCCAAACATTCAATTCATACCTTCATTTTCATCACCGAAAACAATGCTAGTTAGGCAGTCTCTTGCTTTGTACCAAGTTTCATGTTGTCCTTGATTTTCACACCACAAAAAATTAAAGATAATACCATTAATTATGATATTTGAAAGGAGTCTTTCCTGAGAATGATCTGCCACTGGTATTGTACTAGATAAAGACTTTGAGAAATAGCTTTGATAATTTATGTGCATTAACAAGAGAATGTGGGAGATTAAAGGTAGCAAGGGTGAATAGACTCTCATTTTTGCAAAACTTGTACAACCTTTTATGCATCTACTAAGCTATTATTATGTAATAATAAAAGGGAGGGGTGTTGCATATATGAACTCCGAGAGGGAATAAAGACACAAGGAGCTATTTTTGCTCAAGAGAACTGTAGTAGCAGAGATTAAAGGTGGAAAGGAGTCATAATTTACAGCAGCTCAGATCTCCAAAGCATATTTATTCACAAATTGATTAGAGTTGAAAATGAAAATGATCCAGTTGGTGGGAACATTACAGCAGCCCTTTAAAGTGTGATGGAAAAGATGAAAAGGAAGCTCACTTACCCTTTACTTTGCATGCAGACAGAGATCAAAAAGACCACTGTTCCATTGAGACTAATGAGACTGCTCTCTGATTGAGCTCTTCAGTTATTGCTCAGTGACTTGGGAAGGAAGTTCTGTCCGGAAAACTTGAAATATTGTACTGCTTGAGGCAGCATCGCCTTCCAGAAATTTTGTGGAGTGGGGGAGAGTTTCCAAAATTGTAACGGATGATGATATCTACCCAGAAAGGACCCTCAGTCCTCTCCCCAAAAACTACTCCTAACATCATCTTCCACTCCTCACTTTCTCTCTCTGCTCTCACCAAAGAAAGCTTGTGGGCTCCATTCCAAACCTAACCATTTCTCTCCCTTTGCACTTCTTCAAATCATGTCTAACTGCCCCATGTCCATGACCTGACTTGATATTTCAGTCAGGAGTTGAAAATGCAGAACCGTGTAGCTAACCAAGTCAAAAGAATGAAACCACCTAATGTGCTGCTAAGTTAGGAATCATTGAGACTTTTAAGCTTCTTAATATAACCAAAAAGAGTTTTAAAAATCTGAAAAACAATCCACCACTGAAGAAACATCAAAACCCTTTAAAGATCTAAGGCAATATATCTTCAAACTAAAATTTACCTTGAATTTTTTTTTTTACATTTTATCAGAAACATTAAAAGTTCAATACTTTACTTATTTCAGATACCAGATTGACCATTAAAATAATACTGTGGATTGAATCATGTCATCCTGTCTCTGTTCCTTACAGATTGTGGATCATAACAAACTATGGGTCACACTGAGAAGAATGGGAATTCCAGAACACTTCCTTGGACCCATGCAGAACTTGTATGTGGACCAAGAGGCAGACATTCAAAAAGAACAAGGGCAGTCCACAGTACTTTCAACACTCTTCACCAATTGTTATTCGAATGAATCATCAATTCTTCTACCATCTTCCTTACTCATTGTCCAGCTTTCACTTGTCTGATTTCAGTGGCTATAAAGAAGCTTAAAATCAAGACTGATATGTATCCGCATTATATCCTTTCACCCTATTTACTCAATCTGTAGGCTGAGCAAAAAATTCAAAAAATATGGTTATATGAAGAACTCTGCCTCATCAGGATTGAAGGAAGGCAGATGGCATAGCCTTGCTTGCCTGAGAGCCAAGTGGACTTGAGGCACTTGATGAAGATCAAGGACGGTAGCCCCTTCAATATAGATAATAATTCAATATAAAGAAAAACAATAAAACAAAATACCAGTAGACACCATCATGATAAACAGAATATTGAAGTTGTCAAATATTTCATTTTTACTCAGATCCTGATGTCAATAAGGACATAACAGTCAAAAAAACACAAATGATGTAATACATTGGGTCAGTCTACTGCACAAGACCACAAGTGTTGAAAAGCAACAATGTCACTTTGAGAACTCAGAGTTTTTAATTTTGATGAAATCTAATTTATCAGTTTTCCCTTTTATGACTCCTACTTTTTGTGTCCTATATACCATTTCTATGCCTAACTGAGGTCACAAGAGTTTCTTCTACATTTTCTTTGTAAAAGTGTTATCGTTTTTGGTTTTACACTTCAGTCGTACGTTGACATACTTTTATATCTGGCTTAAGGTACATATTGAGGTTTATGCTTTAACATGCACATATATAATTGTTCCACCACAGTTATCATGTCTTCATTGAATTACCTTGACACTTTTTTCAATATCAATTGCCAATTTGTGTGGGGGTTATTCCTTCATTTTTATTTCTATGTGACATTCTATGTCTGAAAATATCATAAATTATTTACCCATTTAGACTACTTATAGCTTCAAACAATTTTGAAAAATGCTATGGGTCTTTATGTACCTAACAACGGCTGTGAATGCTATCAGCTAAATCATACATGAAACTTCTGTATGTTTATCTGAATGTATGTAAAACATCACCCACAGCTTGATTTTTCCAATAGGTTTTTAGTTGAATCTTCAGCAATGTTTTCTGTAGCACCAGTAGTATTTGTTGACAAAGGAAGAAAATACATTTAAGCATCTTCCCCTATTTTTCACCTTGGCAGGAAGATAGACTTTTCTCAATGGCATTTGCCTTTTTGTTCTTTTTCCACTCCTAAGTAAGAAATATATAGAGGTGTTTAACCATTTTATGATTAATTCTTATAAAAATTTTAAGTCGTGGGCAAAATACTGCAAAATTGGAAGCATTATTTAAAAACACTTTGAGCATTTTTGAAAAGTTAAGTTACAGAGGTTTTTCTTCATTCTGCTAAAATAGCTGGATTTTCTGTCTTGGTAATTTTCAGTTCTAGTCACTATCTGAAGATCAAGGTATAACATAAGTAAACACTTTTTTTTTGTTCACGAGAGTGACCTCATTTCATGGAACCCTCTCTTCTTTATAGATCTGATTAGATTTTCATTCTTTTTATCCCAAAGATAACTGATGAAACACTCATTCAAAGAAACAGGAAAAGGGTCAACTCAGCCATGACTTTGTGTTCACTTAGGCTTCCATGGTTAGCAATATCTTTCACCAATATTTTATTTAAGCAAAATCATATATTACAGTATTATTTTTGCAACTAATTCACTGAACAGTCACACATGGCAACAGATTGCACTAGCCTTAAAGTGAAGCAGTATCATGAAATGAAGTTTGGGAGGTTAAGAAATTTCTTAAAGGACAGTAATTTGTGATCATTTAAAATCTCAGGACACTGGGATGGAAGATATTTAAAAGAAAGCCATAAAACTTCCTCCCTAGAAGGTGAATGAAGCTTGCATTGTTATTAGTTGTCTTAGAGTAAGCACCAACTCTTTGTGACTTAATATGTAGCTGAATAACATATTGCCTGATCTTATACCATCTTCATGATCTTTGGTCTATTTTATTTATTTTATTTATTTTAGGCATCACTGCCCTCAGGTGGTGGGAGTAGGAAGCCCAGCCTTTGCTCCTGGGAGCCGGAATTGAACCGCCATCCCAGTGGGTCGTAGTCCTGTGCACAACCAGATCTTTGGTCTATTTACTTCACTGTTGAAGTTATTGGATCAGTGCATCTCATTTGAGGGTTTCCCTCATTTTCATTGACTCTCTCCTTTACCAAACATAATACTTTTTTCTGAATGAATCAAAATCTTGCCATTCTTGCTTCTAAGGAGCATTCTCCTTGTGTTTCCTCTAATACTCATTTGCTCTCTCTTCTTGAAGTCCACCATATATTCAATATTTTTTGCCAGCATCACTTTTGAATGCCTCAATTCCTCAACTTCCTTTTTCATTATCCAATTTTTTCATGCATATGAGGTGACTGAAAAAATTTTGACTTGGGGTCTGAGCCCCGGTGGCATAAGTGGTTGAGTGCGGGACTGCGGCCCGTGGGCTTGGGGGTTCAAATCCAGCAGCGGCTCTCAGGAGCAGCACTGGGTAGCACCCACGACCACCAGAGGCAGTGATGCTCTCCCCCCCAAAAAAATTATGACTTGGATTGATCAGATGCACCTTAGTTATCAAGGTGAACTATAGCTATAATTTATTAATGCATTCAATTATCATGGCCTAGGTGTGTGTAAACTTCAGGCCACTTTTTAGAGGATAAACTTTTTTTTTTTTTTTACTTATTATGAATTTGATGAAGTTTTACAGAGTAGATTGGCTTTTCATTAAGCCATTGATATACATTTTCTCACATATCATTGATTGCAGTGCCACGATAACACTACTTCTCTTGCATTTCATGTTTCCAATCCTCCTTTTTATCTACCTCTTCTGAACTTTGTCCTTGAGTAAATTCAGCCCTTTTTATCTCAGACGGTTGACTAGTAGAAAGTGTGCATAGCTCTCTAGTGCTCTTGATCCCGTATAGACCAGCGTGTTATTTATCTCAGATCCCTGATTGTGACGAACTGCTAATTTTAAGTCAATAGTTCAAAGTCACCAACCACTCCAAGAGAGAAAGATGAGCTATCCACTCTCATAAAAATTCACAGACTTGGAAACTCTATATAGGCCTGCTGTAAGTTGAAACTGACTTAATGGCATTAAGTACTGGACCCTGTGTGGCTGAAAATTGAATCACTGCGGTTAACTCCTTTCCTGACCGGAAGGTTGACTATAGGCCATAGTCTAGGGGGAGTCCAACCAAATCTGACTGGTAAGCTTGGTCTCTTTTTTATGATTTTGAGTTTTGTCTCACACTGTCACCCAATCTATCCAGGACCTTCTAAAATGATCCCTTTCCAAGCAGTTGGTGGTGGAAGCTGGGCGCCCTCTAGTTCATCTATTCTCAGAGTCACAGAAACTGCTCTTCATGTGACCCATTAGTCTATTGCACTAATTGTTTAATTAGATGAATTGTTTCCATGTGTCATTGATTTCTTCACTCTTCTTCCTTTTACATAAGGAGACATCAATCATTGCACCATCAGTGACCACTTAATTAATGACTAGAAGGTAGATAAATGTTAGTTAACTTGAATGAAGGAGAAGACAATATCCAATATGAGGAAGATTGGCAGATAGATGATAGATGATAGATAGATAGATAGATAGATAGATAGATAGATAGATGAGAGATAGATAGATACACAATGCTGCACCAATGGTGAACTGTAAACATTCAATAGACACATGAGCTGAAAGCATGTAGAAAGGAGAGTGAAAGGAGAGCCATAAATATGTATAGACTTGACAGAGGCTATTTGTAATCATGACTTTACTTTTGCTGCAAAGATACCCATGAATGTGATGGATAGCTGCATATTGCATATGGTTATGAAAGTTTCCTACTGGACAACTGCATACTGGGTACAGTTCTGAAAACTTCATAATCATAACCAAATGCCTAGAGGAAATGAGTTACTAGACCTGATAGTTTATGACCATGATCTTAAGAGAGACCAAGGTCAATATTATTGATCCTACTTTTATGAGTAACAGCTAGATAAGCCTTTACTCTCATAACGTGATTCTATTTTCCTCTTTCACTTGTTTCTGTGTTAAAGTATACAAAGACCGCCAGTGTTTTTTAAGTTAAAATACCCATCGACACTCATAAATCTTTCAGGGGATCCATAGACATGCTAAGCGTAAATCTATATCTGTTGTTTATCTAAAATAAATAAATAAATCCAGAAGTCTGTTCTTTATCAAGGTTCAAGCTCTTCAAAGGTAGGGTATGTCATTTTTATCTTTGGGGCTCTAGATTCATGGTTTTTAAATAAGCCATTAAGGAGGGGAAAATTTATGAAACTAAAGTGTGCTTGAGAAGAACATGGACAAAGAAGAGCAGGGATGAGTTGAATTCATTCTCCAAATAAACAGCCATAATGCTTTTCACTTTTAACTGCAAATATGTTCAAATATCATGAAAGCAGAGTAGGATGCCCATGATTCAGCTGCATCAGTTAATAACATTTGGCAAGTTTGTGTCCCCCTCACGTCACTAATGTCTTGAAATTTAAAAGATATTACAGACATCATATCAAACACTAGAGTAAGCATCGTGAAAAAGTAAGGTATTGGGCTGAGCCCCGGTGGTGTAGTGGTTGAGTGCGGGACTGTGGCCCACTGGCTTGGCGGTTCAAATCCAGCAGCAGCAAGGCTGGGTACCTTCCATGACCACCAGAGGGCAGTGATGCCCCCAAAAAAAGAAAAAGAAAAAGTAAGGTATTTGTTTAAAAAGTAAGGTATATATATATGCCCTAGGTATACTTTAAAAGTATATATACTGTGCTCGCTTTGGCAGCACATATACTAAAAGTATATATACTTAAATAT
This sequence comes from Nesogale talazaci, assembly GCA_004026705.1. Lineage (NCBI taxonomy): Eukaryota > Metazoa > Chordata > Mammalia > Afrosoricida > Tenrecidae > Nesogale > Nesogale talazaci. Next base: position 25,868 of record PVJH01011581.1, on the reverse strand, counting down.
ATACTTGAATATAAACTTTAAAAGTAGCATGTATGTATAACATATATATATATACTTAAATGTATATGTGTGTGTATTTTAAGATTGACCTGTGTTTTTAAAGGAGGTTGGGTTCAGAAAGGGGGTTATGAAAATAGTTTAAGGTTGCTAATCTAAAACCAGTCATAAGATTTTTGTAGTGGTTTAAATCAACCAAGCAATAAGACTCAGTGAGTCAGACTAAAGAAGGCTAGTGACTAGTTTTAAGCGACCTGTAGCCCTTTGGAGTAATTTCACCAAATTTAGGGACATGGCTCTCATATCTTGATCCTCAGAAGGAGTTTACTCTCCACATCTATCAGGCACACCAGACTTTCAAGGACAGAAGCCTGAAACAAAGTCATGAAGCTGGTCTATAAAACTCAAGTTCTCGATTATTGTGTCAGCAAGAAATTCCTCTGGTCTAAAATGAAAGCCTCTTTTTTATAGGAAGAGCAGATCGTATCCCTAAAAACAAGCCCTAATGGGAGACCAGGTGATCATCAGGAGGCTTCTTGAGCACCAGAACAAAGTGTGTAGACAGATTAAAGGACAACTTCAACATCAGGAATGAAAGACTGTAACTAAAGAAAATGATTATTTATAAAAAACTGTGATACTCTGAAGGCAGATTGTATAGCCCAGCTACTTTGGAGATAAAACCAGACCCTAAAAATCTAAGGATTCAAACCTGTCCTCCTGTGCTTCTCATTCTCTTCCCAGTATCTTTACTTATAATCCTATATCCTTTTCTTTCTCTCCCTTCCAGGTGGCTTGTTTTTTATCACTTTAGCATGTCTATGACCAAGCGTAATCAAATGAATGTTATCTCCTCGAGTGAAGGGGTAAATAGGACTATCTAGAATCATGTTACAAATTTGAAGGAGACAGATTCTGAGACTCAACTCTGACCAAGCTCACCTGCTGTGGTTGGAGGGCCAGATAGACACACAGAGGAGTCTAAACTCAAAAAGAAATAGAAGCTGCTATCTATGGCTTTCCTCTGCTGTACCTGGACCACACTACTCAAAGTAACTTGACAACAGCTAGATTTCAACAGTAGCAGAGCCAAATAGCAAATCTAGATGGAGCTAAAAGCTCCTGCGATGGGTTTTTTTCCTGTATTGTACCAGAGTCTTGTCCCTGCTCAAATGAAATAGAAAAGATCATTTTCTTCCTTGCCAGAAAATTAAGTGGTAAACAAAAATACTTAATGGGAGATGGGATGAAGGACCACTATTTTGTTTATAGACAAACAGGGATGACGAGGAGAGACTCCAAGATCTTACAGCATTAAAAGTGATGCAAAGCCCATTTAATGGGCACCCCCAGAGCTTTTTTTTTCTTCTTCAAGCACCGCAATTGATTGCTGTGAGATTATGATGCCATTAAAATTCACTCTGCCCATAAACTAATGCTGCGGAAAATGCTGACGTTTATAGCAGTTCCTACAAGGGACATATTTCAGTGTGAAAGTAAGTCCTAATGTGAGAACTTTATCTCGGTAAAGCAACATCTAGGAAGGGGGGGAGGGTGGGGGGAGGAACGGCCGACTGGGAGTGCTGTGAGTTTTATTTCTCTCAATAATGGGTGTATGGATGCTAAATTTCAAAGACTTTTTAAAATAAATCTATTGGCCTTTGACAAAATCAATCCAAACCCCATAAACCAAGAAGTCATCCACTTGATATTAATGAGTCCACATTTGCATTTGTCTCTTACACGAGACAAACCATTAATTTCGTGTTTATGCTTCCTTTGAAGTCTGAATGCTCATAGATAGATGGCCTCATCGAATCTCCTGCTGCTACATTAATATTTCCCTATAAATGATAAATTTTATCATTTTCCACAACACCCCTTTTTACTTTAAGAAAGCTGTGAAAATACAAGCAATAAGTCTTAAGGTCTGAAGGCACAGCTTTTTTTTTTTAATATACTTCAGCAGAGATCATTAAAATCATCACATCTTGAACATCAGGGTAACTTTGATGGCCTTTTGGACTTGGAAACCAGGGTGATGTATGTTCATCAATGAATGTATCTTTCCTGGGAAAAGGTGGTTTCTTTGACTACAGCTGACACACAAGACCATTCTTGACCAATGCAGAGTAGAGGTTTTTTTGGTTTTGTTTCAAAATGTCCCCCTGGCAGTATTTTAGGCTTAAATCTGAGCCTAACGCACTGGTTTTAAAAGGAAAGGTAATTTGAGAAGTTTGAAGTGAAATTTTATTACTTGTCAGGTATCCTCACTCAGTAGAACAGATGGACTCTCTCCAGAGACATGGACAAAACCCTAAATTCAAAACAATGCCCATCATCTAGAACAGTGGTTCTCAACTTCCCTAATGCCGCGACCCCTTAATACAGTTCCTCGTATTGTGATGAACACCCCCCCCACCATCATAGAATTATTTTTGTTGCTGTTTCATAACTGTAATTTTATAATTTTGAAATGTACCCAAAGGGGTACCAGGTGGGGTCACATAGGATTAACAACTTGAAGCTGAATGATAGCGCGCTGTGTCATGAGATGGTCACAAGTGGCTTAATTCTTGTGGATGACGATGACGGTGATGGTGATGAAGAAGGAGAATGCATGTCAGACACTGAGCTGTGGATTCCACAGTCATTCTCTCAACAATCCCGAGGTAGTTGCTATTTAAAAAAAAAAAAAAACAAGCCTAATGTGATTGAGTCTGTTTTGATGCATGGTGACCTGGTGTGCGACAGATTAAAAATGCTCCCTGCGGTTTTCTTGCCAGTCATGTTCACAGAAGCAAATAGCCAGGCTTTTTCCTCTGGTGCTGCCCCAGCTCATGGATGAGGGAGTTCAAGTTCAAAGGGGATAGGTAGTTTGTCAGAGGTATACCTGTCACATGGTGAGAGAGCCATCCGCCTTTTTACTACTGGTCACCGGGATGTTACCTTCAGATCTGCCAGGATCTGCTAGGCTTAGTCCTGTGAGTGGTGGGATAACTTTTATTTCAACCTTTTCCAGCCTTTTTATTTATCCCCTCTGTAGTACGATCAAGAAAGAAACCGTAGCCAGGAAGTTCTAGACCAGCAGTTCTCAACCTGTGGGTTGCGACCCCTTTAGGGGTCAAACGATCCTTTCACCAGCGCTTCCTGATTCATAACAGTAGCAAAATTACAGTAATGAAATAGCAACAAAAATAATTTTATGGTTGGGGGGGCGGTCATCACAATATGAGGAGCTGTATTAAAGGGTCGCAGCATTAGGAAGGTTGAGAACCACTGTCCTAGATAATGACCATTGTTTGAATTTAGGTTTTGGTCCATGGCTTTGGAGAGAGCCTTCTGCTACAGAACAGAAGTGCTCCATATCAGATCACCAGGTTTGTGTCTTCTGAGAAGCTGGCTGAATGGGTTAGAACCACCACTCTTGAATGCCAACCAAGGGAACAACACGTGTGCCACCCAACCATGGATGGCAGCTTCAGTACTGACAGCCTGAATCAGGAAGATGGAAGGACCAGAACATCCTTCAACCTGTACTCCAGGGAGATTCCTTGAAGCAGTCTCTTCCTGCATGTGAGTCCCTCTCCTGCCTCTTTTCCATTATTGAGAAAGCTCACGCACTGACTCCCATTGCTCTCAGCTCTATTCTCTCCCTCACCCCATCCTGTCACAATACTTGCCCTTTGCTGATAAGAGCAGACTCAAAAAGTTCATGGAAAAGTGGAATTAAAAGATAATGGAACTGTCCCGTGAATTTTTGAAGCTCCCTTGTATAGTCTTTGCTACAATTCATGTTTTGCTTTGATGCCTCATTAAAATCAATGTACAGCTTTTTAAATATGGCTAATAAATATGCATTCACATATGTAAGATTAGCATTTTTTAAGATTAGGGCCTTTTCTTAATCTTATTTCTAAATTCCATTTTTCTTGAGGAGAAAATAGGCAGAACTACTCTCGTTAGCCAAATGCCCCGTGTTCAAACATATCCAATAAAGAAGCTCATTGAATTCACTTTTAAAATCATCATAAAATATTTATAAATCATAACATTGCCAGATATTTGATGCGACTTTTTTCTTACTTTCATTCTGAGCCAAATCTGTGATTAAGGACAGCCATGAAGTATTTACTATGCAAACATAAGCTTTCTTGTTAAAATAATGTATTGACCGGGAATGAGAAAGGCAACTTGTTAGTGAAGTGAAAGAAAAACTTTCCTCAGTTTAGAAAAAAAAATGGTCACAGAAATAAATAGCTCTGGCAGAAACCTGGCCGGAGGACTGGAATTGTCCTTCCACATCATCCACAGGGCAGGGAGGACTGGGGAGTGGGAGGGCACAGCCAGTCTTCCCAGCCACAGAGAAGGTTAAAGAGCAAATGAAGTCAAGCCTTTTTGGGAACTGATGTAGGTGAAGGAAAACCATTTAAAGCAATTTATAAAAAACAAGGAGAAAAAACAGTTAGGGCAGGGTTGGGGAACTCCTGACCAACTAGATCAGGCTAATTTTTACATTGATAATTTTGTATGACCTAGGAATGGTATTATAAATATCCAAATGGCTCCTGGCAGGAAAAAGAAAAACACACTTACCCACCTCTGATTGCAGTAGATGTGTAGCTGACCTGCTTTCAAAGCAGCCAATGTGCACTGAGGCTTACTAGATGGCAGGCAAGGAACCTGCTGCTGCGGATGATTGCGTGGTTAGCTGCTAACTGAAAGGTAGCAGTTAAACCCCTCAAACAACTCCATGGGAGAAAGACCTGGTGATCTTCTTCCTCAATAAAGATTAAACCAAGACAATTCTGATGGGCGCTTCTACTTCCTCATGCTAGGCCACCAGGAGTTGAAATTAATTCAACAGCACCTGACTGCAACAATAGCCTCCAGACATGACGATTCCACGAGGAGAAAACAAAACACAAAGTCATGACTTAACACAATAAATCTGTGGTCCTGGGTTTGATCCTGACTCCTGGGGGCCCCAAGTGTTTCAGAGTGGAATTGCATCTCACGAGGCTTTCTTGGATGCAATCTTATAGAAGCAGATTGCTTGACTTTTCGCCCATGGTGCTGGTGGTGTGTTTGAACCGCCAACCTTCTAGGGAATAGCCCAAAGACAACCACTCGCCTTACCCAAGAACCCTACACAGCCACCCTTTCAGTGGACACTTTCCTTTCCCCCAGTCTACAGGCAGGTCAAGTAAGACTCTGCCATGGTAAGTAATTTGCCTGAGATGTGTAGCCCCAAAGTGAGAGAGAGCAGAGGTTCGAATCCAGAAACTCTCTCTTAATCACAGCAATGGATTGTCTCTTCAATGGTCACACAGAAGAATCCCAGAAATGAAGCCTCTTTTAATAAACCGTATGAAATTCTTGTTGTTATCTATTTTAATAATGGAACTTTTTTTGTGTATTTGTTCATTTGCTTTAAGAAAATTAAGAAGAAAGCAGCAATAATCTCTCAGTTAGTCATTGCTACCACTAATGCAAGTGTTTCTAGACCTGGAGGCACGAAAGAAGGCCTTGCCACACATCTTCTCCACATCCCAGTGGAGCACCAGGGAGGAAATAGCAGCTCTGGAGTGTTCGGCATGCTAGCTTAACTCTAGAATGGTGCCCCAGCTAACCCAGGGCCCTGAGTAAAATGGAACAACTTAATCTTTTAAAACTCCTTAGTTATCTCCCGGTTAGCATCTACCCTAGGACAAACTGGACTTTCTGTGGCTAGAATTAATAAGATTGGATCTAGAAGAGTTTTGTCAAAAGATGTCTGAGGCTTTGGCAAAGTCTCTCTAGGGACACTGAGCATGAGGTGGCAGAGAGGGGGGGCCCTCTGGAAGTAACTAAACAGCCTTTATTTTCATTCCTTTTTGTTGCTGTTGCAATTGTTGATTACTCCTTGGTGATACTGCAACCATTGTCACCTTTTTTACTACCAATGAGTAAAATCCTGAAGAAAATGACAGCATATGGACTGGAGAAGTTCCTTAGAGAAGGTACAATATGACGTAGGGAAGAAAACTCAAAGGTCTTATTTTTCTGTTGAGTTGACGCAACAATCAATTTTAACGATCACAGGTAAAACCCGGGCATCAAAATACCTAGGAATCACAATGTCCGTCAGACATGTCCCCCAGGTCCTGTTTCAGCGCCTGGTTCCAGGCAGATCATCCACTGGGTCCTGGGCCCTGTGCCCCAAGGGTCTTCTCCACGACTCAGTTTCCAGAAGGGGGAAAAAATGTTCTAATACAAAGCAATCCCACTGCTTGACAGAACACACACTACAAGAAGAGGGTTAGTAAGAAGTTAAGCATACACCAAACTACTTTTGAAGTGATAATGATTTCACTCTGAAGACATTGCAATCTCCACCGGCACTGAAGCTAAAATTTTTAAAACGACTTGACATTCCGTTGACCACCCCAGTACCCCAGTAGCATCGGGTGGGTGCCACTCGGTTTCTAGGGGCTGCTTTTCCAGACATAGATCCCCAGGTCTTTCTCTGACTTGTCTCGGTGCTAAGCTCCAACCTCTTGACATCTAACATAGGGAGAGTTTGTCTCCACAAAAGGGGGCGTTTGTAGGAGGGGAACACCAGGACTTCAGCGCACGGATGCTCCCGCGTCGGTTCAGCTCCCACTGAAGCAGCCACAGCTCGTTCACGTGGCCGCCAAAGGACACGTGCGGAGCCTGCTTTTCCCCTGTCTGTGGGTAGCGGCCGGGACATTTGCTTCTGATTGCGAAGGTCTTGTGTGTACAGAGTGGAGCCGCTCCAGAGGGTCTTCCAGGTGAGGGTCTCTCCGATGCCACGGTGGCCAGGCGTGTACCCAGAGTGCCTCTGGGGGAGTTTGTACAGCCAGCCTGTTGACGGGGACCGAACACGCAACCATTGTCCATGATTGAAGAAAGAACACGACGGCTAGCTCCTTTTTTACCTCGATGCACTCTCTCTCTCTCTCCTTTCTTCGCAAAGCATTTCAAGTTTCCTATCAAATATCCTGGCCTGGGAACCAAGGCCGAAAATCACATCGGTCCTTCTGAGAAAGGAATAAAGAAGAAGAAAACAAAATTAATTTTTTTAAAAGAGGCAAATTTTAACACAAAAGGCTCAGTGAATGCTCAGGAGACAAATTTAGTTTGGTTCTGTAGCAATCCTGCGGCAAAGCAGATGCCATCGTGGTGGGCAAGGTTGCCTGGCAGGGCCCATTGTGCGGGGCGTGAATGAGTGTGCTGGACTCGGAGCCGCTCTGGGCTCAGAACAAGCGTCAGGAGGGGCCCAGTTCTATCAGGACTCCCCCTCGCTCACCCATGGAAACAGCTTGCCCTCACCTTCGCCAACCTGTGCTTTCCCAGCAAAATCCACCGTTAGGGATATAATGCATGCCGACCTCTGGCGGTCGGGTCCTCTTGGCCTGTACTTCCCAAACAAAAGCTATTGTGCTGTGCGCTGAGGCGTGGGCACAGAGAAATAAAACCTCCTGGAAGACTAGCCGCCGCGAGGGAGGGTGAGGATCCACTTAAAGTTAAAAACCCAAGGAAAACAAAACACTTCCGATTAAAAATGGGCTTTCATGCCTTTGTGCACACATATGTGCATGCTCCTCAGAACATGTCATCCCAACACTCATCACAAAAGCAAGTGACCTGTCCTTGCTTTCAGAAGCCAAGAGGGGTGTCGCCACTGAAGAGGGCCAGAAAGGAATGAATGCTAAGCCTGCTGGATAAAGCTTGTTCTAATTAATGGGCACCCTGGGAGGGAGGCAGAGTGTTTCTTTACTAAGGAATGGCAGGCAGAAAATACAATGAGTTCCTCACCTCTGTACGAATGAGGGCTGCAACCAGCATGTTTGTCTACAACAATCCCTGCAACCAGACTGTGTTTACAAGCTCTGTCCTCACTGTCGGGCAAGAATCAGCAGAAACCCACTGAAGCTTTGTGCAGAGGGAAATTCATCTGGCAAGTAGTCCCTTCCGTGGTGTGTTTGGAGTTGTCCTCTAACTTTGGGAGACCCTCAAAGCACTTTAAAAATATATATGCCAGGGAAGAAATGGTTGGTGTGCATCCAAGTCTAGAGAGACCTTGAGAAGTTATAGAAGACTGACTATAGCTTTGAGAATCACACTTTGCGAATCTTTCTGTCACTCTGTCACTACACGCACACACACACACACACACACACACACACACACCAGGCAGTTTATCTATGGCCTACTCTTAAAGCTAGGCAGGAAAGCCAGCCCATACTTGCTCAGTCACCCATTCTGGTACCAAACTCACTTGCATCACCAGACTCCAGTGCCCCCTTTCTTATTTTTTACACCCCACTCTCTCTTTGCCCCTCAGTTTTGCCCAATGCTCTGGCTTTCAACTCCCCAGCTGGCTGGGTTCCCTACCCCCACAAGATCTGCCTCGGTGCCATCAGAGAATGTATGAGGTCGTGTTAAAGGACTTCTTCATCACACTGGGAGCCTCTTGTTGTATTTTATCTTTGTCATCCTAAGAACATAAACATAAACAATGACCAAAAGCCCATGCTTACTAAACACTTACTGAGTGAATGGATGAGTAACCAAAAATCCTTTCTTACCCCTATTCTAAGTCCCTTTATGGCATCAGTTACAGTGAAAGTAATCAAGTTAAACTCTCTAGTCCACAGGACCAGAATGCTCCCTTCCTAAAAGTTGCACTGTGAAGCAAACTGAGGTACACCCTCTGGTGGTTGCAAACCAGGCTTATCTGTTGTAAGAAAAATCCAAATCGAGGATCTCTAAAGACCTCAGGATCAAAGGAAGCCTCTCTTGCAATCTCCAGAGTAAAGTCGGCAGTCATTCATTCTACTCCAGACATGGCAATCTAGAGAGGATCGTTGACACCGAGGTCAATCTAGAGGGGTGAGTGCTGCAAACTGAGGAAAGGGCATCGGGATGATAGAGGACCACTGAAAATGGGGGAAACCCACCAGGGAAGAGAACGACACCTGGCAGCAACAGCAGACCCAAGCATGCCATGGCTGGTACAGGATCGGCAACATTTCATTCTGTTATAAACAAGGTTGGCACGAGTCAGAACTAACCCAAGAGCAGCAAACAACAGCAAGAACATGGGACCCTTTCAGCTTTATGATGCAAAGAAAATGCACACAACCGCTAGAGGCAAACCATTATGCCAGCACCAGCATCAGACGTGAAGAAGATTGAAAGGACATAAGAGGACCTGCTTGGGTTTTACTTAAGAGTGCTTGGCATGATTGAGCCTTGTATGTGGGTTAGAGAGCCTTGGGATAATGGGTTTTTTTTTCAAGCTCTACGGGGACAACATTGGAGACACAGATCGGGATTGCACCCAGTCTGATCCCACCACACTGAGGCAAAACACTAAAGGTGTGCAGCAGAGCGGCAGGGAGAGGAGAGCATGGAGGTCCTGAGGTAGTGTCAAGGATAGACTTCGGGGCCAGGGTGCGGCACTCCATCAGACTCAATCATAAGATACTCCTAGAGGCCAACAAACAGACTTGGAGCTTAGTTACAGGTTTTTCTTTTTATTATTATTTTTATTTCTTTACTTATTTATATACTTTTCAGGGCATTAGTTCTGTTTTTTGATTTTCGCTGTCGTTGTCATTGTTTTGTTTTCTTTTGTTGTTTTGTCTTTTTTGTGCATATTATTATCTCTGCAGGTCTAGATAGATAGGATAGGGTGGATGAACAGTCTGGAGGAGAAAACAATGGGACTGATGATTCCAGGGGAACATGGGAGAGGAGAAGGTGGAGGAAAAGAGGTGGTGGTGACCAACTCAGGGACAAAGGAACAAGTGATCCAAAATCAGTGGCAAGGAGGGTTTCAGAGGCCTGGTAGGGGTTGATCGAGGGCACTGTAACTGAGAGAAATTACTGAAAACCCAAATGAAGGCTGAGCATGATAGTGGGGCAAGAGGAAAGTAAAAGGAAATAGAGGAAAGAAATAGGAGGCAAAGGGCATTTATAGAGGTCTAAATACAGGTCTAAATATATGTACATTGGAAAATATATTTTTATATGATGATAGGGCTATAGATCTACATGCATATACTTATAGGGTTAGTATTAAGGCAGCAGATGGGCATTGGACCTCCACTCAAGTACACCCTCAATGCAAGAACACTTTGTTCTATTAAATTAGCATTCCATGATACCTTCCCAACACAATCTCTGAAGACAAATGTGTGCATAAGCAAAAGTAGTGAAGAAAACTGATGGTGTCCACCTATCAAAAGATAGAGCATCTGCGGTCTTAAAGGCTTGAAGGTAAATATGCAGCCTGGTAGCTGAGAAGCAACAAAGCCTACAAGGAAGAACACTAGCCTGTGTGACCACAAGGTTTCAATGGGATGAGGTATCAAGCACCAAAAAACAAAAAATCATATCATTGGGAATGAGGGAGAGTGCAGAGTGGAGATCCAAAGCCCATCTGTAGGCAACCAGACATATCTTTACATAAAGCTCTTGTGGAGGAGACAGTCAGGGTGCAGTGTAGCAGCAATGAAATATACAACTTTCCTCTAGTTCTTAAATCCTCCCCCCCCCCCCCAATATCACATTCCCAATTCTACTTTACAAATCCAGGTAAATTAAAGGATGTAGACTGATACAGATAGGAACTGGAAACATAGGAATCCAGGGCAGATGATCCCTTCAGGACCAGTGGTGAGAGTGGCGATACCGGGAGGGTGGAGGGAAGGTGGGATTGAAAGAGGGAGCTGATTACAAAGATCTACATATTGCCTCCTCCCTGGGGTACAGACAACGGGGAAGTGGAAGAAGGGAGACATCAAAAAGAGTAAGATATGACAAAATAATAAAAATTTATAAATTATCAAGGGTTTGTGAGGGAGAGGGAGCAGGGAGGGAGGGGGAAAATGAGGAGCTAATAATACCAAGGGATTAAGTAAGAAGCAGATGTTCTGAAAATGATGAGGACAACAAATGCACAGATGTCCTTGGCATACGATGGATGTACGTGTTGATTGGGATACGTGTTTTATGAGCCCCCAACACAATGATTTAAAAAAAAAGCCCTGTCATCCTCCAAAGAGGCAGCTGGTAGTCTCGAACTGCTGAGCTGCAGTTAGCAGCCTATTCTGTAATCAGCCACCAGGGCTTTTAGGGACGAATTAATGAACTGTCTGACCAATGTAGCCCATAAATTATGTTCTAAATACCCAAATGGTGCTTGAAGGGAAAAGGGTTCCCCAGCCCTGGTCTAGACTTGTTGTACGACGATATATCTTTGAAAGCACATTGTCCAGTAAGGATATAGAAGGATGCATGATTTCTCTGTGCTTTAGAGGCTCATTCAGCCCAGATATTCTCAGTCCAGAGTCATTTGCTGTGTGCTGCACAAGGCTGGGGCCATGGACGACAGAGCAGAAGACATAAGTTGAAGGACTGGCCCAGAAACGAAAGGCTCACATGTACACTGGTGAAGATGAGGCAGGACCTTCTGTTCTGGTGTCATTCTGCTGGACACAGGAGTGGTGTGAGTTGGTGTGAGTTGGTCACTACCACAACAGTCTTCAAAGCAACCACCTATGTCAATAGGAGCTGGACACTGAAGCAGAGATGTGCTGGCTGCGTTAGACAGCACGCAGCATTTCTTCAAGTGAGTCTGTGAAATTGAGCCTACTTCTGTAGCTATTCTCTTTTCCTTGTGCATTTGGCACTTCCACAAAAATCCTACCCCTGAAGCCTACTCTTATGCGTATGATGGCAAACCACCAAATGAAAAAGCAAGTCATTCCATCGAAAGCCAAAGCCAATTCTGAATTATTTGTCTCAACAGAATTAACTGAATTTGCCAAATGTTCTGATGTTCTATAATCATAATTACACTTCATAATTTGTTGAAGCGTAGGCACTCAGAGACAGAAGTGCTGAATTAATTGTACCATATTTGTAACCTCTAAACTTTCTCCATTAAGACCAAGTTAATTTCTCAGCATAAGGAGATTCATTTTTAGGACAGAATAATATCAGCAATAAACACAGAGCATGAGTGAGCAGCGTGCACAAATGGCTGCTATCAAACATCTATGTGATCACACCCTAGTTCAGCTTAAATGCAATTTTATGTCAAATACATTAATGGAGGATGTGATGAGTATTTGATTTGTTTTGGTTTTGTGGGCAAATAGCATCATTTTTCAGGGATATGGATATGTGTTTATGACTAGGTAAAACTATTAAGTAGGAGAATTCACCTGGAGGGTCATTTATGGGGTCTTGATGCATTTTGGAGCGAGACAAGCTAGTCTGTCCAAGACACTCCAAATCATAAAAAGATTGTTGGGGATGTGGTGCTTTTGAGGACTTTTCTTCTTCCTTCATGCTTGCCCTCACTATATGGACAGAAATTGGACAGTCTCTGAGAGGCCCTAATTAACCCAGGTAAACAAAATGAATCCAGCCCACTGACATCAACACATAAGTTGACAGCTTGACTAATGTTTGGGGGCCAATGTTTGGTATCAGTGTATCTGGGAGGCAGACAGGACTATGGTCTGGTGTCTCATGGGGAAGGGACCCTTGGCAGACTATTTGACTAAGAAATAAAAGCTAGCTTGTTTCAAGACTTCTTTCTTTTGTAATAAAGAAATGGCAAAGTACTGACGAAGCTTCCATTTCACCACATAGGATTCAGGATGGCAAAAGTGCTCTGTTGTGGGTAATGTCAGTAACCAGAAGAGTGGATTTAAAGTAAAACAAGTAACATTCAGTTATATTCGACTCCATTCCTCTATCAATCTATGCCTACAATAGTTCAAAGCCACTAGCCGTTCCGGGAATGAAGATGAAGAGTTACAGTCTAAGAAATCCACAGGGGGTAGTTCTCCCTGTCCTATCAGGCTGCTTTGAGTCTGCACTGGCTCAATGGCAGTAAGTTAGGTTTTGGTTTCCTTGAAGGAATTTAAGTATTATCCCATCACTAAAGCTTAGGCTAAATCGTGGGGAAAATTTTTCTCCCTTTGGAATTTGTTTTTTATTAATTGGGATTTAATATGTACTTCGCATTATTCCATAGTTCTGCCACATCAAGTAGAATTGTACAATGGCTATGACTTTTTTTATTCATAGCATAGTATGATATATGTTTGTTCAACTATAAATGGTCTCAGAGGAGACCACATTTCAGCGAGGGTCGATTTCTGATGTTGGGAGAGAGGAGGCCAATCAATTTCTGCCATATAGCATTATTCTATGGTCACCCCCAAATCAATAGGCATCCCTAAAAAGGTGCTCAGCAAACCCTAGTGAAAATGTAAGTTCAGAAGTGAGGTGGCTGGGCGGCCACATAGAGAGGTGATTTAACTTCTGTTGGCGTGTGTGGCAGTTACCTATTCTGTTGTCAACTGGAGATTTAAGAGTGAAGGGGTAGAGCTTCCCCTGTCAATCAAGTTGCAGCTTGATGACCTCACTTAGAGGTGCTAAGAAGAGAAATAGCTCACTGGAGGTGAGTCACACATTCACTCCCTGCAAGAGACTCCTGAAAACAAGCCACATGTAGCTACACAGATGCAACCAGAGCCCTGAGAGCTGTAAGAGCCAAGTGGAAACCCCTGCCAGCACTGAGATGCTTCTACCGCCACTCAATCCACAAAATGTTCTACCCACTTGCCTGTGATCTTCCTGAACTCAGCATCATTGCATATGTTGCATGAGTCTGAAGAGGATTTTTTATAGATTGGTTTTGGACACAGTGACTAATATAATACTTATGGACTTGATATGAACTGGGTTGGGATATTTTCTCAATATTCAATTGCTCTTGTATATGAAGCTCTTTCTTATACACATATGAGTGTCTGTTAGTTTGTGTCTCTAGTCTACCCAGACTAACACAGAATGTACACAAGGTTGGGCAACCTGCTATTGGGAAAACCACTTATTTATAAGACCCCAAAAGGAGAGTAAGCTCAGCATTATGTTCATCATTGGGCACTTTTGACCTAACTTCTACCCAGCCCACTGTGATCCAAGTCCTATGATATAGACAACAGGAAATTTAGATTCTGTCCTTTCGACATGCTCAATATCATTTAAAGACCACACTAGAAGTATCTAATTTGAAAATCATACTATGTGAACTGGGCTTTACCTTAAAAATGCCTGTAGCAGATTAAAGGAACTGAAATACTCCCTTGGATTTAAGATTAAAATGCTCTAGTGTGAGAAGCAGGTGACTAAGACCCCCAAGTTTATAGATTTAGAAGTCTTTGGACTTTGATTCAAATCTCATGCTTTGAGAGTGCCCAGAAAATGGCAACTCAAGACTACCATATATTGCCTAGTTTCATAATCTCGTTGCCGTTTTATAAGATGTCTTAGTGCAGAAGGCATAGTTTTGCTTGTATTCTTATTTTTATGCCTTTCTGAATGAGTTCTATTGAAAGTGTTGCTCTATCCTCAACCCTCATTTCTTGCATAAATCATGTCTAGTCACTTAAGTTTTTAATCTATCCAAGTCAATAATCCATGCATTGTGGTCCACCAACCTGTCTTATACACATATTCTTTCATTTTCTTAACAGTGTTTTAAATTCTACATCACTAGCTAAATTAATGATACCATATATTCCAGGAGGATGATTTATAATGTTCCCCAATAAAACGATAATGATGTCACTAAGGTGAAACAGGGACAGATAGAAACCATATATATAAGAATAGATTTTGAGCTTGCACTTAACTGTAAACTTTCATCTAAGAACAACTGCTTCTTATGATGTGGCCTTACTCAATACTTGCCTTCATGAAATGATCACTGAAGATATGGGAGGTATAGAAAAGGCTGATGAAGAAATCAGATGGTGCCTATCTATCAGAAAGAAGAGAACCTTAAAGGTTTATCTGAAAGCAAGTAGCCATATAAATGAGGTGTCAGCTAACTTCATATGGTGAAAGCACACCCAGCCTTTGTGATCCAAGGATTATAAATAATAAAATCTAAAATCAGAGGAGGGAATTGTATAAGGGTTTAAATTCTGAGCACCCGCTTTGTAGAAAGCTTTGGATTAAAGTGAAAACCTTAAATCTATTTGCAGGATCCTGGGAGGATTAACCTTCTGGTGAATACTCTTTGACCACTGACCAGGGATGTGTACAGCCTTGCTATAAGATAAGGTGCATAGGAAAGTGGACTGAACCTAACTCACTGCACTCGGGTCTTTGCTGAGTCATAGCGACTTTCTAGGTCAGGGCAAAACTGCCCCCGTGAGTTTCTGAGACTAACTGTTTACAGGAGCAAAGAGCCCTGTCTTTCTCCTCGTGTACATATAGCTAGATTAAAATTTAACATCTTATTATTTGCTCTACCTTTAGATCCATTTTGAATTTATTCTTGCTTTTACTATCTTCTGCTTTCATTTCAGTTGAGCTTTTCCTCGGTTTTTGTTTTTTATTGTTGGCTTTTGTTCAGTTGTTTGTTGTGTGTTTTCCTTTGTATGAAATTTCGGATAGATAAAACTATAGTGGTAGTAACTGGATTAATGGTTTCTTATGATTGTGGTAGGGGAAGTTGAAGGGAAATGAGGAGTTAATAGTAATGAATACAAGAAAGAAGAAAATATTCCATAATTAATTGCAGTGATGATTATGCAACTCTTTTAATATGTTTAAACCATTGAATTATATGATATATCAATAAAATGATTAAAATTTTAAAATAAAATGGTCAACCCAGGTCCATTTGAGCTTACTAATGAGTAGTACATCTATCTTTATGCATTCTGTTGCATTATTGATGACTTCCAGATTCCTAGATTCATATGCCATATATTCATATGCCATATGTGTTCCAATTATTAATGGATGTTTGTAGTTGTTTCTTCTCACTCTGAGTCATAGCACATCAGCAAATGAAGGTTCTGGAAGCTTTGTTCCACGCACATCAGTCAGTGTGCTGCTTCTTGGAATCATTTTGAATGCTTCCTAACCTAATAGCTTCCCTTTCTAACACCATATCAGACAACGTTCCACTATCCAGAAAGTTCTCACAAGTCAATATTTTTAGAATTAAATAAAGCAGAATCTTACTAGCCTATTTTATTCTGGAAACTCTGCTTAAACTTCTCCACCACTGGTGGACTTCTGGAATCTGAAATAGTGGTGGAATAGTTTCCAACATTACAGTAATACAAAAACCATCACAGTATGACAGACTGACAGATGACTGGTAGGAGACATTACATTAAACTTTAAAAATGTACATTTATGGGTGGTGATAAAATTTGTAAGTATATCCTCAGAAGCCAAAAGGAAATACGAAAATGTTGAATATATTCTTTAGTTACTACAGCTCTTTTTGGAAATTGTAGATATTGTGGCTGAAACCTAGGATGGAGTTGTTTTCTCTCCCGTCTGGAACGAGTTTATAAGGCAAATTAATAATACAGAAAGAAGATTTCAGATGAAAATTTCAAATAAAGATATATACTTCTTTCTTTTAAAAAGGTCATTTTGGGGTGATGCTGATACCTCTCTTTTCACAATCCATACATCCATCCATTGTGTCAAGCACAATTGTACGTTTGTTGTCAAAGATAACCATTTTAAAGTATTCTTTGAATGCATCAGATGTAGTCATTTGTACAAAATCAATGAAAAGCTATTCATATTACCATGTCACTTACCTAAAACACAAATGTAGCTAAGAATCCAGAAATGAAATTAAGTTTCTTCTGGCTACACTTTTCCCATTCTCTGCACGCATACCTCCCACAACTCTTCCAAGAACTGAACACCATGCCCCCAGATAGTTTTTGACCAATGTTATCATTAACACCAGACAGTGATTTTTAGATTGTGTGTTTTTGTTTCTGAATCAACCAGTAGAAATGAGAGTTTCTAGATGGCAGGGATTATGTCTTTATCTGTGTGTTTTAGGAAGGCCTCTTGACATGAAGAATGCAATGAAGAATGCAGTTAATAATGACAGAAAGAGAAAGGAGAGAAAGAGAGAGAGAGAGAGAGTAAACCAGGAATAAAGCTTGTAGTCTTGATCCCCATCAGTAAATATTTCAAGTTCCCTCACTTTTCTAGAAACAAGATTGTGTCATTTGCATATTGCAGGTGGTTAACCAGCCTTCTTTGCATCCATGTGTTCTTTATATAGGCCGTCTTTTTTGGGAGGTATATCACTGCCCTCTGGTGGTGGAAGCAGGAGACCCAGCCTTGTTCCTAGAGAGCTGCTGCTGGATTTGAACCTCCAACCCAGTGGCCTGCAGTCCCGTGCACAACCACTATGCCACTGGGGCTCAGCCTATATAGGCCACCTTATTGAAACATTTGTTCAGTGCTCATATGAAATAAGTATGATGAAAGGACATAACCCTGACACATACCTTTCTTTATTTTAAACCAATTGATACCCCCTTGTTCTGGCAAACACCTGTCTCTTGGTCTATGAAGTGCTCTGAAATCGTCACCCTCACAGTATTTTTCATCGCTTGTTATGATCCACACAGTGGAATGTCTTTGCATAGTTGGTAAAACACAAGTAAACATCTCTCTGCTTTCAGCCAAGCTGCATCTGATGTTAGTGATTTTATCTCTTGTGCTGTGCCTCTTCTGAATCCAGTTTGAATTTTTGGAAGCTCTCAGTCAATGTTCTGTTACAGGCATGTTTTCCACTATTTTCAGCAAAACTTCATTTGCAACTGATATTGTTCATTAATGGAAGCATTCTTTTGGAACACTTTTCTTTGAATGGGTACAAATATGAGTCTCATCCAGTCTGTTGGCCAGGCAGCTGTCTTTTAAATTTCTTGGCAAAGATTAGCGAGTGTTTCCAGCGATGCATCAGTTTATTGAAACATTTTAATTGGAATTTCATCAATTCTTGTAGTCTGATTTTTAATACTGCTTTCAGTGCCGTTTGGATTTCTTCCTTCAATACCTTTGATTCTTCATCATGTGTTCCCTCTTGTAATGGTTGAATGTCAACTATTCTTTTTGGGAGAGTAACTCCCTTTGATGATTCCTATGTCACCAAGGTTTTCCCCACCGAATCCTTTAATATTTCAAATCAAGGCTTGAATTTTTTTCTTTGGCTTTTCAGCTGGAAAATATGTTAAGCATATTCTCACTTTTTGGCTTTCTAATTCCAGATCTTTGTAAATGTCACTAAAATGTTTTACTTTGTCTTCTCAATCTGACCATTGAAGTTTTATATTCAGTCACTTCATTATTTTCCATTTCCTTCAGCAACTCTATATTCAAGACTGAGTTCCAGAGTCTCTTCTGACATTTTCTTTTGTCTTTTCTTTCATTCCTGCTATTTTAATAACTTTTTTTCATCATGAATGATACTCTCATAACTCATCTGGTCTTTGGTCATTAGTGTTCCATGTGTCAAATATGTTCTTAAGATAACCTTTATATTCTTGTGGAATATACTTAAGGTCATGTCTTTTTAAAAATCATTTTATTGGGGGTTCACACAACTCTTAGCACAATCCATCCATACATCCATTCTATGTCAAGCACATTTGTACCTTCAATGCCATCATCATTCTCAAAACCTTCCACTTAAGCCCCTGGTATTGGCTCCTCCTTTTTCCACCCTCTCCCTCTTCTCCCCTCCCTCACGAACCCTTGATAATTTATAAACTATTATAATTTTGTCTTGTCAAATGCTGTCTTATGAGTCTCTTCACCCACTTCCCCATTGTTAGTACCCCAGGAAGGAGGTGTACATAGATCCTTATACTTGGTTCCCCATTTCTGTTCCACCCTCCCTCCATCCTTCCAGTGTTGCCACTCACTCCACTGGTCCCAAAGGAATCATCTGTCCTGGATTCCCCATGTTTCTGGTTCCTATCTGGTCCAACTGAATTCATAAGGTAGAATTCAGATCATGATAGTAGGCTGGAGGAAGCATTTAAGAACCAGAAGAAACTTGCATATTTCATCGTGGCTACACTGCACCCTGACTGGCCTGTCTTTTCCCCATGACCCCTCTATAAGGGGTTGTCGCTTTGCCTGCAGATGAAATTTGGGTCCCCAATCTGTATTCCCCCTCATTTACAATTATATAACTTTTAGTTCTTTGGATACCTGATACCCAATCCCTCTTATGCCTCGTGGTCCCATAGGCTTCTTCTGTGTGAGCTAATGTTGTTTCTGAGTTAGATGACTGCTTGTTTACCTTCAAACCTTTAAGATCCCAGACTCTATATCTTTTGATAGCTGGTGTGTTACTCCAGGTAGACTAGAAAAACAAGTTCATAAACATGCATATGGATATAAGGAAGAGGTTTACATACAAGAGGAATGGAACATTGAGAAAGCATCCCAACCCAGTCTAGTCCAAGGTCATAAGTCCGATATAAATCTATGTGTCCAATATACTATAAAGTCTCCTTCTGACTCAGAAAGCACGTGCAATGACACCAGGACAACCACAAGCCAGTGGGTGCGGAGTCTTGTGTATTCAGTGACAATAGAAGCATCCTGGCACTGGCAGAGGTCCCCTCATGGCTCCTCATTTCCAGGGTTCAGGGTCCATCAGCAGTAACCATTGGTGGAAGAAGCATCTCAGCACTGGCACGGTTCTCTCTGTGGTTTTTCCAGCTTCAGAGGTCTGGTTCCATCAGGGTAAGCTGGTGTGGCATCTCCTCCTGCTCCTCCAGTTCCTAGGACTCAGAGTCTTGGCTGCCAGAGCATCTCCAAGGAACTTAGTCAAGTCTCTCACCTCCAATTGGGAAATACCTCGAGACTTGCCAGAATTCTCAGGAGAAAACCACGCCTGCACAGACGCCTCATTGGCTAGTTTCAGACTGACAGGTTAGACTCCACCCCTACACTCCCAGTGCTGAAATTGACACAGATCAGTGGCTGCCAGAGCCAGGAACTATCAACTTTCTTCACCACAATTGCTTATGCACACTTTTGTCTTCAGCAATCATATCAGGAAGGTGGGCATGCGGTGATATGATTTTCTTCTTGATGCCTGATAACTGCTTCCATTGATACCTTATGGTCACACAGACAGGTGTGCTTCTTCCATATGGGTTTTTTTGCTTCTGAGCTGTATGGCTGCTTGTTTATTTTCAAGCCTTTAGGACCACAGACACTATATCTTTGATAGCCAAGCATCCAGGTCATCTTTTTATTCTCCTGAATTTGTTTTAGTTTTTTACAACTTTGAAATTTCATAGGAGTCATTGATAGCCTATTCCACAATCAGCACATGGCCTTGTTTTGACTAATTATATTCAACTTATCTACTGCCTCTTTCCACAGAGGTAGTCAATTTGGGTCCTGTATATTCCATCTGGCTCAGTCTATGTGTGCAGTTTCTGTCTATACTATTGAAAAAGAATTTGCAGTGAATAAAATTTTGGATGGAAAATGTATTTTCAATGGCAAAATTGCTAACTTCTATCAATTGATCTCCAGAATCACTTCTATCAAGGCCATATTTTCCAGTTACCACTCTTTCCTCTTTGTTCATAATGTTCTTATTTTGGTAGCCAGTATGATTGTCCTTGTATTTTGATTTCTCACTTGATATATTTAATACTGAAGAAATTGGTCAGATTCTTCCATTTCTTCAACACGGTCTTTAGTGATTGGTGTGTAAATTTGAATAATAGGTTTATTAATTGGTCTTCTTTCTAAGCATAAAGATACCATCCTATCACAGACAGTGCTATACTTCAAGATAGATCTCCAGATGTTCTTTTTGATCACAAACGTGACCATCCCTCTTATCCCAATATAGCAGATATGATTTACGTAGATAGATAAATGATAGATAGATAGTATGCATAATTTTCTAATGAAAAATGGCCAGCTTGTTTCAACTCATTGATGCCTAGTAAGTAAATCAATCTTTATTCATGCCATTTTATTTTTGATGACTCCTAGTTTCCCTAGGTTCAAACATCATGCAGTCTATGTTCCTATTATTACTGGATGTTTGCAGCTATTTCTTCTCATTTTGGATTGGGCCTTATCAGCAATTGAAGGTGCTGAAAGCATGTCTTTAGCCACATCATTAAGCTACGCTCTGTTTTGAGGTGGTAGCTCTTCCTAGTTACATTTTGAGTGCCTTCCAACCGGAGTGACTCATCTTCTGGCACCATACCATGGTGGCAATTAGATTTTACGTCAACTTAACCCTGTGTGAAAATGTAAGGGTGGGTGGAGTCCAGCTTATCAATCCAGTCAAAGCCTGGCGATGTTTCCGTGGGGGTGATCTTTTCTATAAGAAAGACAGAGAGGAATTCTCTTTTGCTTTTTTGCCTTCCTGCTAGCTGGGACTTTGTGTCTGCCTCGAAGGGAAGTCCCATGTGGACCACTGGAAGCCCCATGTGTGCACCCTGGCATGCTTTGATCCATACAACTCTGGGCCCACTGGATTGTGATATTCCTGCTTCTAACGTCAATCTCATGCATCATATGCATTATGCGATGTGAGTCTGAAAAGGGTCCTGGATATAACACTGGCCTATACACTTGAGTTGGAATGGGCACATATACCTTCTTGATATGAAGTTGCTGCTTGATGCAAAGTTCTTTCTTGTTCATAGACGAGTGTCACTGGTTTGTTTCTTCACGCAATACAAGATGACGCAGGCTAGTAATATCTGAATGATGTGATATATGTTATATATAGCATATGCAAACATCATGGGCCCACTTCTTTGTCTTCTTTCTTTGTGTGATGCACCGCTATGTGGATCCACAAACACCTTCAAAGCATAGACTGAAGCCCTACACACAGGAAAGTCAAGCCCACATGCAAAATCGTTGTTTATGCTTGTGAGAATCGGGTTTTGTTCCTCTTATGAAAACAGAAGCTCGGTGTATTTAGTTCGCTTTCAAGTGGTTAGTTGGGCTCCATTGAGGAATGGTGCTATGTTAGCAGTTCTGCGGTGGCCTTTCAAGGGTACCTTTGAGGAAGTCTGAAGCTAAGCTACCATCTATTTTAACTTGTGCACATATACAAAGCTGAAGCATTCCTAGGCAAAGCCCAAGCCTTTTCTTGTGACTGGATATATGGAGTACCCTATAAAGGTTGCAGTGGTACAAGAGTACAAGCGTAGTGGGTAACCTGAGGCATCTGGTCCTGCTTGGCGTGGTGAGTCTAGCAAGACTCCGTTCATTATTACACAGTGGGCCACAGACAGGCAGTCTGCTTTACCCAGCAGCACAGCAGAAGTTACATTTTAAAAGATGCTTTAATTTCTGCTGCAAAAAATGGTAAAACCTTGATCTGAAACCAAGGATCTGTGTTGTGATTCACTTCTTGCCATGTGCCACAAACACTGCACAGCATCTTTTCCAACCACCGGTATCTACAATATCATAAGACAACCAGATAATTGGGCTCAAAGCACAGAGCTTTCCTACTCTGGGATTCAATCTAATCCGAGCCTTGGTAGTGCCGTGTTTAGGTGCCCAACTTCTCACAAAAAGCCAGACGCTTCTCACAAATACACCACCCACTCTGCAGGACAAAGATGCGGCAGTCTGCTTTTCAGAAAGATTTGCGCCTGGGAAACCCTATGGGACAATTCTACTCTGTTCTGAAAGCCGTTACGAATCAGAATCTGCTTGGTGGCAATGAGTTTTTACTTTATTTTTGTTTTTAGTTTAAATGCAGATGAATTTCTCCAGATGAGGAATCTCTGCTCCTAGCACACAAAGTTCTGCAGGTAACATAGCTCTTTCATTGTGGTGGGAGATGTGGATGCAATGATGCTTCACTTTAACTGAGAAGCACCTCCATGATCACTCGACCCCTAAGTAGTTCTCAGATGAGTGAGTCTCTGGCTCTCCACAGGGTCGGTCTCCCACTTTCTGGAGCATATGGGCTGGCCAAATCCTTCAGCATCCTTTATGACTAGATCAGCATGATGTCATAATGTTCTGAAAAAAAAAAAAAAGCCTTGATGGCTCAGATCTTGTCCTGCCATGTAATGATGGAGGGTGCATAAGTTAATGGAGCTCCCCTCTCCCCCAGGGGGGATGACTGTACAGTACATTGCTATTTGTTCCATGTGAATGAAGGCTGTTTCTGATGTGTATTTCTGGGAATAGAAAAGAGCATATTTCCCAAATCAGTGCTTCATCCCATGTACCAGAGGTTATTTTAATCTATCTTGACAGAGACAACATCTGATGCCGTGGATGCAACCAGGGCCATGGTTGAGCGACTTGAGGGACTTGGTTGAGCGTGTGCCCATCCATGGTCATCATTTAGGTTGTACTCAGCTTCTTCATGGATCAGGATGGATAGATTTCAGATATTATGGAGATCACCACTCTTGAATCCTTTATATAAGGGTTTAGCAAATCATGATTCAACAATTAAATGCCTCCTGCTATTTATAAATAAAATTTTGTTGGAACATCATCAAGTCTCATCACATACACACTTCCAATGGTTGCTTTCGCTGACAACAGGAAAGCTGCATGGTTTCGACAGACCATCAGGCCTGCAAAGCTAAAACACTTACACCCTGACCCTTTGTCCCCCAAAGAGAAAAGTCAGCTCCTGCTTTGTTCATTAAGGGGACTCTCTTAACCCTACAATTCCTTTCTGGGATATAATGTTGATTTTGATGGCTGCTTGACCCAGGTGGAGGATGGGTAGTTTCAGTGGTTTCTACTTGGTTCGCCCACTATGCTAACTCTACTTCACAGGCCAAGAACACAATACTAGGGTTTTTTCCTAGTATTTATACTGATCTCATGCGTGCATTCAGGGAAGGTGTAAATAGCACCCGTGTGGTCTCATTCAATGCATTCTCAAGAAGATAAATCTTGGCCAGAAAGCTCCTTATTATCTGACTCTATATGACTCTGCTCTATGGAGCAGCAGCAAAGCAGACCTGGTGTCCAATAGTGTTCGAAATTTCTTGGAGTGTCTTTTTCTCCTAGGCCACCTGGCTAAGTAGCCAACGTCTGTGTTATAGTACTGGGAAACCATTGTGTAAAAATCCCACAGTGTTACAGGATTCACCTTCCTGGAAACCCAGTCACACCTCAGTCAGTGAACTTTGGGCTTAAAAATAGCTGTGTTTTGTCAACTGAAAAAAGGATCAAGACTTCTTAGTGGGGCAATTGCCTTTACCTCCTAGTCATCGAGCTTAATTTAATATGCTGGGGCAAGTTGAGCAGTCTATCTGTTTTGTCTCATAAGACACCAGGCTCTACTAATTCGCTCTATACCTCTTTCTGTGTTGGGTTCTTTTAGCTGCCACTTCAATCTTGAGGGTCGTGATGATAATTGGGATGCCAGATCTGTCATGTAAGTACCCCAATCTGGCTTCGATGACTCTGGAAGGCAGTCATCTTTATTGTCATCAGTGAGTAATATTTTGTAACAGCTGTACCATCGACCCTGGTGCACAGAGCATAAACCACCACTGGCCATTCTAGTGAGTCCTTTGGTTGCATCGCCTCCTGCTGCGTGCAGCCATTTAAGAAACAGCTACTGGTCTCTTCCCATCTGTGTTAGTCTAGGTAGACTAAAGAAACAAATTCATAGAAGCATTCATATGTGTATAAGAAAGAGTGTATGCACAAGAGCGATTGAATATTGAGAAAAATCTCCCAGCATGGTCCAGATCAAGTTCATAAGTCCAATAGTCGCCTACATGTCTGATGCCAATCTGTAAAGTTCTCTTCAGACTCATGAAACACATGCAATGATGCAGAATACAGGAAGATCACAGGCCAGTGGGTGGAAAGTCTTGTGGATCCAGTGGTGGTGCAAGTATCTCAGGGCTGGCAGGGGTCTCTATGTGGTTCCTCCAGCTCAGGGCACGAGCGTAACTCCATGTGTCTTGTCAGCTGCAATGTCTCCCAGGGAGTCAGGCTGTGTCCTATTTATCTCCTTAGCGCCTCCAAATGAGGTCATCAAGCTGCAACCTGATTGACAGGCTGAACTCCACTCCCTCACCCCAAGTCTCAAATTGACAACAGATTATGGAACGACCACGTCTTCCAAAGCAAACACAAGTTAAGAATGCCAAGGACAATCAGCCAAAGGATTAAGAGGCCACCCAGTCCTCACCCTCAATGACCCTAAGACCAGAAGAATGAGATGCTGCCTGGCTTCCACTGATGACTGCTCTGAAAGGCATCACCAGAGAAAGAGAAAATCTGAAAGCAAGTTCAAAATAATAAAAAAGACAAGGTTTACTTGTCTGATAGAGACTGGTGGAATCCATGAGACTGTGGGCCTCAGTCACTCTCCAAATCTGGAACTGAAGTCATTCCTACGGCTCACCATTCAGGCACACTATGGAGAGATGGACCTATATGGTGAGGAATAGAAACAGAGGGGCACACTCCTTAAAGCACTCAGTAGCTGGATACCAGAAGGGCAGCATTTGCCCAGGGATAAAGCTGAAAGGCAGAGGTGGTGGGGACAGAAGGACAAATGAAAACAGCAAGCACAGGCAGGAAGTGTGGGAAGGGTGTCCGAACACCTGGGGAGTGACAATCAATATCACAGCACAAAATGTGTATGCATTGTTGATTGGAAAACCCATTTGCTATGCAAACTTTCACTTAGATCACAATAAAAAGTATTTTTAAATCAAAATGAAAAGACCAAAAGGAACACCACCATTTAATTGGTCTTCTGGGTGCAAAGAATATATATAATCCATCATAATAACTTTCCTAAAACCTTTAACCTTTTTATCCACTATCTTACAAGACAATCTGGCCTTTCAAGGGCCTTCAGCATGGACCATTGATTTTTCCATTAAGAGCCACCTCTTTCCTAGTCACATTTTGAGTACCTTCCAACTGGAGGGAAGACAAAGAAGCAAGCCAGGACCCCTGGTAACCTGGCGGCAGAGTAGTGA
>PVJH01011580.1:36917-68281 GCA_004026705.1 Nesogale talazaci | reverse complement strand
AAATCAATGGACCAATTGACTCCCGATATCGCTGATGACAAATAGATACAAAGGCAAACAAAGTAGAAGAAACGATGGTACCCAGCTAACAAATGATTGAATGCCTGGAATCTCAAAGACTTGAAGATAATCGAGTCACCATTCAGCGCAGAAACAGCAAAGTCCACATGCAGGAAGCACACCAGCATGCGTGATCAAGAGGGGCCAAAGGAAGCAGATATCGAGCACCAAAGAATAAGAATCACATCATTACATAGGAGGAGGAGAGCAGGGTGGGGACCTAAGGCCCACTGGTGGGTAATTGGTCACCCTTTTACAGGGGAGTCACGGGGAGGAGACAGACCAGTCGGGGGGCAGTCAGGCAGTGATGATGCATACAAGCTTCCTCTGATTCCTGAAGCCTTCCTCCTCGTCCCCCAACCATCATGGTCCCAACTCTACCTTGCAAATCTAGATGGACTGGAGAAGTCACACTGGCATAGAGGGGAGCTGGAGATATAGGGAAACCAGGACGGATGGGCCCCTTCGGGCCAATGGTTAGATTGGAGATAATGGAAGGGTGGACAGAAGAGGTGGGGAACCAATAGCAAGGATATATACACAAGCTCTTATTTGAAGGACGGGCATCAAAGGAGTGGGTTGGGGGAGAGTTCGGGCAGTGTACGATATGACAAAACAATAACAATGTATAAAGTATTGAGGGTTGGAGGGGAGGAGAGACCAGGGGAAGAGGGAAAGGAATGGAAAAGCCGATACTAGGGGCTTGAGGGAAAAGGTGGACAATTGGAGAACGATAATAGAAGTGGACATGTGAAGGTGCTTGATGAGTATGCTTATTTATATATTGTGAAAAATGATGTATGAGCCCCCAATAAAATGATTGGGGGAAAAAAAAGAAAGAGACAACAAACCAGTGTGGGAGGAAGCAACACTGAAATACCCCTGTGAGCCGTGAATGTTGAAGCTTCATCGCAGGTACTTTGGACATGTGATCAGGAGAGACTATCCCTAGAGAAGGACACCATGGTTAGGAGGGTGGAGTAGCATTAAGGAAGAGGGAGGCCCATACAATGGGCTGACACAATGGCTACAGCAATGAGTTTAAAAATCAGAACAACTGTCAGATGATAGTGCCCCTGGAGATGCATTCTTCTGTCATATGTAGGGCCACTATGAGTTGGCATCAACTTGACAGCACCTAGCGACACAACTTACCTGAAGAAATTGATGTACGGTGTGTCATGTACAGTTTCAAAGCACACACACACACACACACACAAGAAGAGGCCCTAGCAAAATCCTCTTAAAAATGAGAACAGGGCCAAAGAAAGAGTTAAAAATGTTGTTTATTCAGAAAGACCAAATAAACTACCGGTCAATGAGTAAACCTTCTCTGAGGTCCTGGGAAACAGATTATTTAAGAATTATTTATTAATGAAAAATTTTGACAAGTTCCAGTTAACATCATCAAAGTTGGTGTATGGTATAGAAGTATTTCATGCACAAGAAAGACTCAAGCTGCTAAGAGAGATAAGATCAGGTAAGATTTTTAGAAAAGTATCATTGTGAAACAATGATTAAGTCAATACAAGGCACGAGTCTCACTTATCTCTGAGTTTGTCCCCTGTGGTGTCTGTTGTGTGGCTGGGATACTGGAAGTCATGCAACCAGTATCTCCAGTGCCAGTGGGATCCTGCGTGATGGTCAGGCTTCAGCAGAGCTCCAGCTGAAGAGCGTACTAGGAAGAAGAAAAGGAAGGTCCACCCCTGAAACAGTAGCCACTGACATCCTTATAACTAGCAGCAGGGTAGTGTCTGATAACCCTGAAGATGAATACAGTGGGTGAGAAGGGACTCCAAATACCTCAAGGGTGGGAGAGTGGGGATGGAGGGGGGGGCGCGAAAAGAAGCTGATACTAAGGGTTCAAGTAGAAAGTATTTTTGATGGGGAATATTGATGGCAACCTATGTACAAGTGTGCTTAAAACCACTGGGTAAGAGATTGTTATAAGATTTGTCAGAGTCCCCTAATAAAATGGTTAATTTTAAAAAGCTAAATGAAACATATGAAGATTGATATCATAGGCATTTGTGAGTTAACATGGACTTGTACTGTCCATTTTGAATTGATAATTATATAGCTTACTATGCCAGGAATGACAGATTTGTCAAATCATCAAAAAGAATATTTAAGATATTTCTTGAAGTCCATTGCTGTCTGTACTTACAGATAATAAGTATACACTCAAGAAAGTTCAGATATCAACCCCATTAAAGCTCTTGATGGTAAAACTAAAGAGCTCTATCAGCTTCATCATTCTGAAATTGATCAACTATACCCTCAAGAAGCATGGATGGATAGATGCTGGTGACTGGAATTCAAAAGTTAGAAACAAATGGGAAGGGTTGGCGGTTGGAAAATATGGATGAGTGATAGAAATGAAGCTGGAAATAACATGATTCAATTTTTTAAGAGCAGAAACCTTCTCATTGGTGATACCTTTTTTACAAGAACAGAAATGGCAACCATATACAGGGACTTTGCCAGATGGAGTTCAAAGGGATCAGCTTATGTAAATCTGCGGAAAGAAGCCACAGAGAAGCTCAATATCAGTAGCCAGAACAAAGCTTGGAGGCAATGATGGAGCGCCAGTTGCTCATCTGAAAGTGCATGCTGAAACGGAAGAAAGTTAAAGCCAGTCTATGACAGGAGAGATAGGATCTCCAGTACACCCCACCTGAATTCTGAGCACATCTCAAGGATAAATTTACACATTGAATACTAATGATCAAAGACCAGATGAGTTGTGGGCTGACATCAAGAACACATACTTGAATGTGATAGGTAGATTTATTGTGCCAGCCTGCACGTGAACACCTGGGATGAATTGAAGGGAAGAAAGATAAATGGATGGGTGAAACCTGCCTTTCTTATCTCTGGCTCTTTGATGATCAGACCAGTGTGTGGCTGCCTTAGCTAGTTCTCTGCCTCAACTTGCAAGCTACACTCCCTGTGGAACACCCAACCCGTGGACTGTGTATCTGTAAGTTGAGGTTCCTTCAAGACCTGCTTCACCACACTACTGGAGTATACAACGCTTGAGCTGGGGACTGTCGGACCCTGTCAACTGGCTGACTGTTGGTGACCTGCCTGGCTGATTGCTGCCTGTGGCCAGATTGCCTGAATTACTCTACAGAGGACTCAGCCATCTGCTTCTTTGGCTTGCATCCAGCAGCCCTTGAGGTTTGAAGGACTGTTAGCTGTCTCAGGAAAGTGAGTTGCACTGAGCCATTTGTACTGGTTTATAGACTGATTAGCTGTTTATGTTTTTTGTTTGTATATCTACATCTATAATCATGTGTCTTGATCTTGTTTCTACAGCAAACCCTGTGTAACACAGTGAAAAAAGCAAAAGCTCATAAGAAGACAGGAAAGAAAGAAAGAAAAAACAAAATAGATGTCAGAAGAGACTCTGAAACTTTTCTTATTGGAGCAGAGTTACTAAGCAAATGGAAGAAGTGATGAAGCAAAACTTGAGTAAAAAACTCACTGCCATTGAGTAAATTTTGACTCATGACATCTCTCAGAGGCTAGAGTGGAATCTTCCCCCTGTGATTTCAAAAGGAAGCTGGAAATGAAAAAGTAAAGCATTATAGTGAAGTGTGCAAAGATCTGAAGTTAGAACACCAAAAGTGAAAAATATGTCCAGCATGTCTCAATCTGAAAGAACTGAATAATTCAAACTTAGCATTGTAATATTAAAGGACTCTCTTGTAAAATAGTGAGCTATGCATGAAGCATCAAAAGAATATAGAAGGAATACACAAAGCCATCATACCCAAAATAGCTGGTCAACATTTAACCAGACCAGGAGGTAACACATGATCAAGAACCAGAGCTATTACAGGAAGCAGGTCAAGCTCCACTGAAGGCATTAGTGAAAAACAAGGCTGCTGGGGTTGACAGAATACCAATTGAAATGTTTTAACAAACTGAAGAGGAACTGGAAGGACGTCCTTGTCCATGCCAAGCAATTTAGAAGACAGCTACCTAACCAAGCAGAAGAGATGCATATTTATTCCCATTTCAAAAAAAAAGGTAACCCAAAAGAATGCAGAAACAATTCAAGAATATCAATGAGTACTGAGGGTGTGGTGGCTTTATGTTGGGCTACTAACCACAAGGTCAGCAGTTCGAAACCCCCAGAAGCTCTTCAGGAGAAAAACCGACTTTTTATTCCAGTACAGCTACAGTCTCAGCAACTGAGAGGGCAGTTCTACCCTGTCCTACAGTC
The DNA here is from genome assembly GCA_004026705.1 of Nesogale talazaci. Lineage (NCBI taxonomy): Eukaryota > Metazoa > Chordata > Mammalia > Afrosoricida > Tenrecidae > Nesogale > Nesogale talazaci. The sequence goes on along the minus strand of PVJH01011580.1, from coordinate 63,987 downwards.
ATTATGACTCAATGGCAGTGACACTTTGGGGTTTTTTGTTGTTTTTTTTTCCCAATCAATTATATTGGGGCTTCATCCAACTTTTCTCATGATCAGTACATACACCAATTATATGCAGTCCACATTTGCACATTTGTTGCTATCATTCTCGAATCATTCTCCTTCTACTTAGGCCCCCGGTATCACCTCCCCATATTTCCCCTCCCTTCCCACTTCCCCTCCCTCATGAACCCTTAATAATTTACAAATTATCATTATTTTGTCATATCATACATTGCCCGATGTGTCCTTTCACCCACTTCCCCTATTGTCTGTACCCCAGGGAGGAGGTTATATGTAAATCCCTGCAACTGGTTCCCCCTTTCTACTCCACCTTCCTTCCACCCTCCTGGTATCACCACTCTCACCACTGATCCTGAGGGATCATCTGTCCTGAATTCCCCATGTTCTTGCCTCCTATCTGTACCAGTGTACATTCCCTGGTCTAGCTGGATTTGTAAGGTAGAATTGGGATCATGATAGTGCATGGGAGGAAGCATTTAAGAACCAGAGGAAAGTTGTATATTTCATTTTTGCTACACTGTATCTTGACTGGCTCGTCTCCTCCCTGCGAACTCTCGGTAAGGGGATGTCGCTTCACCTATTGATGGGCTTGGGTCCCTAATCTGTACCCCCTCTCATTTATAATGATATAATTTTTAGTTCTTTGATGCCTGATACCTGATTGCTTCAACACCTCATGGTCACACAAGTTGGTGTGCTTCTTCCATATGGACTTTGTTGCTTCTGAGCTAAATGGTCGCTTGTTTACTTTCAAGCCTTTAAGAGTCCAGATGCTTTATTTTTTGATAGTCAGGTACCATCAGCTTACTTCACCACATTTACTTATACACACATTTGTCATCAGCGATTGTATCAGAAAGGTGGACACACAGTGTTATGATTTTCAGTTCTTTGAAGCCTAATAACTGATCCCTTTTACACCTCATGGTCACACAAACTGGTGTACTTTTTCCATGTAGGCTTTGTTGCTTCTGAGCTAGATGGCCGCGTGTTTACTTTCAAACCTTTAAGACCCCAGACCCAACATCTTTTGATAGCTGGGTACCATCAGCTTTCTTCACCACCTTTGCTTATGCACACATTTGTCTTCAGTGATCATGTCGGGAAGGTGAGCATCATGGGATGCCTATTCAATAGAACAAAGTGTTCTTGCATTGAGGAAGTACTTGAGTGGAGGTCAATGTCCATCTGCTGTCTTAATACTAACCCTATAAGTATATGCACATAGATCTATTTCCCCATCATCATATATAAATATATTCATCTCTGTACATTCCTGTATTTAGACCTCTATATATGCCCTTTACCTCCCAGTTCTTTCCTCTATTTTCTTTTACTTTCCTCTTGTCCCACTATCATATAAGCCTCCATTTGGGTTTCAGTATTTTCTCTCTGTTACATTACTCTTGATCAATCCTTATTAGACCTCACACGCAGCTTGCCACTGAGTTTGAGTCACTTGTTCTGTTATCCCTGGGTTGGTCAACATCACCTCCTTTCTCCCATCACCCATGACCCCCCACGTCCGCCCCAACCATCGGTCCCATTGTTTTCTCCTCAAGAGTCTATCTTATCTAGATAAACCTACAGAGATAACAATATGTACAAGAATACAGGGCATCCTAAGATGAAGTGAATAAAGGAAATAAAACAGGAATAAGAATTTTAAAAATCCCGAATGTCTATAAGATATATATGTTAAAATATAAAAATAATAACAAAATAAAACCTGTAAATAGTCCAAGATCTGTTCGTTGACCTCCAGCAGTGTCCCCTGGTTGAGTCCAAAGGGATGCCACACCCTGACTGCTTTTTCTTTAAAAAAAATAATCATCATTATCACATACAAGTAAATGTTTTGCTGAAGATAATTCAAAAACAGTGCATCAACAGGAACTACCACAAATCCCAACTGGATTCAGAAAAGGACATGGCATGAGGGATAACATTGCTGAAAACAGAAAATATCATAAAGATGTTTGCTTCTGTTTCATTGACTATAGAAAGGCATTCAATTGTGTAGGCCCTAAAAACTATGGATGGCATTGCACATAATGAGAATTCCAGAACACTTCATTTCGCTCGTGTAGAGCCTTTACATAGACCAAGAGGTGTACTTTGTCATTTGAACAGAGCAAGGGGATCGTGTATGGTTCAAAATCCGGAAAGGTATACATCAGGGTTATATGTTTTCACCATATTTATTCAATCTGTATGCTGAACAAATAATCCAAGACCTTGGACCATATGGGAAAAGGGGGCACCAGTATTGGAGGAAGGGTCATTAACAACCTTCAGTAGGCAGATGACACAACCTTGCTTGTGGAAAGCCAAGAGGACTTGAAGAAATTCGTGATGAAGATCAAAGACGGCAGCCTTCAGTGTGGTTTGCACCTCACTATAAAAACTGAACTCCAACGACTGCCACTGAGTCCATTCAGACTGACAGAAACCCTACAGACAGAGGAGAACCACCCCATTGGGTTTTCAAGGCTTTCAATCTTCAAGGCAACAGAAAGCCTCAACTTTCTCCCTCAGAGCAACTGGCGAGTTCAAACTGCTAACTTTGTGGCTAGCAGTCCAATGTGTAACCCACTAGTCCAAAGAGGTCCTATTAAAAAAAATTCTCGTAACTGGACTAGTGGACAATTGTACAGTAACTGGGGAAAATCTTTAAATTGTCAAGATTTTAACTTTACTTGAACACACAAACAATGTTATAGAATCAGTAAACAAAGAAATCAAAGTGTTTATATTTGAGCAAGTCAGTTGCACAAGACTTCATTAAAATATTAATGAGCAAGGAAGCCACTGTGAGTACTGAGATGCACCTGATCAAAGCCATGATGTTTTTAATTATATATGTGCAAGCCAGGGAATGAATAAGAAAGACCAAGGAAGAAGGGAGGCATGTGGATTAAGGTATTCATGAAGAATAGTGAAGGTACCATGGACTGCCAGAAGGAAAAAATAAATATGTCTTGGAAGAATTACAGCTAGATTGCTCTCTAGAAGAAGGGGTGGGGAAGCTTGGTGTCAAGTTCTTTGGAAGTATTCTCAGAAGAGATCAGTCCCTGAAATGGGACATCAGACTTGGTAAAGGAGAAGAGCATCAAATGAGGTGAATTGACACCGTGGTTACAACAATGGGATTAAGCAGGGCATTGACTGTGAGAATGGAGCAGGAGCAGACAGTGTTCTGATCTGCTGGCTCACAACCATTAGTAATCAACTCCGTTGCACCTCACAACAAAAGCAGACAAATAATGGAGCAGTGATGGCTACAAAATGAACTGTGGTCTAAGATAAACTCAGGAAATGAGGTGAGGGAGAAATGAAAGAGACATGACACGTATTTCCACAAGATGTGAGAGGACTCTCAAAAGGAAAGATCAAAAAGGAAAAAGACTTTTCCTGAGATAAGCTTTCAAACAGAAAACCTTGTGGCATAGAGAGGAGAACACAGCGCATGCCTCCTAGAAAAGACAGGTGGAACCAAAATGTTCTAGAAAGAGGCAGAGAAAAACTTTGAGGAAATGAAAAATAACAAACGTCGGTCTCCCTTCAACAACTCAGGACATTGCGAGGTGAAGGAGGAAGGAAGAATGTTTCCTTCACTGTGAGAAAACAGGGATTGAAACAAGAACTCGTCCCTGAGGCCCTTTTGTAAGGGAACGTCCAGTTGTCTACAGATGAGCTGTGGGTTTCCACTCCACATGCCGCCTCATTCACAATGAGATGATCATGGTGCAGTATAGCACCAATGAAACATACAACTTTCCTCTAGTTCTTTAATACTTCCCCCTCCCCCTGCCATCATAACCCCAATTCTACCTTATAAATATGGCTAGATCAGAGCATGTACATGGGTACAGATAAGAGCTGGAAACACAGGAAATGAGGACAGATAAACTCCTCAGGACCAATAATAAGAGTAATCATATCAGGAAGGTAAAGGGAAGGAGGGGGGGGTTGAAAAAGGGAACAGATCATGATGATCTACATATAATCTCCTCCCAGGGGGAAGGACAACAGAAAACTTGGTGAAGAGAGACATTGGTCAGTGCAGGACATGAAAAATAATAATGATTTATGAATGATCAAGGGTTTATGAGGAGGGAGGGAGGGAAGGAAAAATGAGGAGATGATATCAAGGGCTCAAGTAGAAAGAAAATGCTTTGAGAATGATGATGGCAATAAATGTACAAATGCACTTGACACAATTGATGGATTGTGATAACAGCTGTACAATGAAATGATTAAAAAAACATATTTGAAGCTGAGCCATGGTATGGTCAAATTTGGTGGTAGAAGAAAACTTGGGATGTGATGGTGCTCTGGCTATGACATCTGTCACCCCATTGAGTGCCAGGGTTGATTGGGCTGATCTGGCTGGCTAGGTGGGTGTCCCCTTCCTACCTCACCACTCCATGTGCATCCCTCCCAAAGCTGCATGCTCGGTTCTTCCCCAGTAGAAGGAAGACCATCTTTCAGTCAAGGGTATACGAGTAGCTGTGCTCCTTTGCTAGTACCTCCACACAAAAATATTTGATGCTTGACACAAGTTATGTATGGATTGCTATAAAAGTTATAAAAGTCCCCAGTAAAATAATCTGTAATATGTTTTTTAAAACTAAGAATTCTATACCCAGCTAAACTATCGTATCATAACTTTGACATATTTTCAGATGTACGTGGAATCTTAAAATGAAAAGTTTACCACTATATATGATAAATGACTTAATCTTTTATCAGAGCAAAAAGAAAAGGGGAAATTCAGAAGATATCTTGAAACATAACAAAGGGGGCACCTGAGTGTGTGCTACAAGCCCTGAAGAAAACACGGAAGAGATAAGGGCTAAAACTCTGGGTTTGAAATCTCTGCACATTTTCCTGAAAGAAACAGAAGTGATCTGAAGGGCAGAAACTATTGGCTTTCTATTATCAAATATTCTGAGCCAGTTGTTTTTCATAAACTATGTATGTTTTAATTGCTTAAAAGAAATTAGAAATACTTATTTGAAAGCACTCAATGCAGACCAGATAGAATTAGAATACAACGTTTTGGAAACGTGTTTCCCTCCAAAACACAGCCAAAGCTTGCGTGAAACAAATATTTTCCTACAACTTTTCTGGGGCCAAACAAAACCAGACGAGGAAAACAAAGCTCTGAGACATGCTTGCCTGTTTCCTGAGTGAAAAATTAATTATGGAAAACAGACTGCATGAATGAGGTTCTCCAGCTAGTGACACTAAACAACAACAAGGAAAGGGAAGGCTTGCTCAGCCTCCTGAAGAACAACACAAGCCAGAGGGATATAAAAGCCCACAGCCCAGAGCTCCTCACACCACACACCTCACTCCCGCATCCTCTCCTCCCACCCTCCAAGGCTGACCCTGCTGCTCCAGCACCTGTGCTCCTGCTGCATCCACCATGTCCATCTGCTCCAGCACCAGAAGCTATGGCAGCCGCATCTGCCTACCCAGCACTTGTGCTGGCCCCTCCTGCGAGGTGGACAACTGTCCTGAGAGCTGCTGTGAGCCCTCCTGCTGCCAGCCTTCCTGCTGTGTCCCCACCTGTCAGTCCACCTGCTGTGTCCCCACCTGTCAGTCCACCTGCTGTGTTCCCTCCTGTCAGTCCACTTGCTGTGCTCCAGCCTCCTGCCTGACCCTCCTGTGCAGCCCTGTGAGCTGTGGGTCCAGCCCCTGCCAATCAGTCTGCACCAGTTCCTGTGGGCCCTCCTGCTGCCAGCCTGTGTGCTGCTCATCCTCCCCCTGCTGTGTGCCCGTCTGCTGCAAGCCCATGTGCTGCACACCTGTCTGCTGTACACCTGTCTGCTGCAAGCCTGTCTGCTGCACACCTGTCTGCTGCAAGCCTGTCTGTTGTACACCCGTCTGCTGTGGGGCTTCCCCCTGCTCTGCTTCCTCCTGCTGCCAGCCTTCTTGTGCCCCCTTGTGCTGCAAGCCCTCCTCCTGCACCTCCCTCATCTGCCAACCCGTGTGCAAGCCTGCCTGCTGTGCCTCCTCATCCTCCTGCTGTGGCCCCACCTCCTGCTGCCAGCCTAGCTGCTGTGGTCCAGCCTCCTGTGTGACCATCGTCTGCCGCCCGGCATGCTCCCGTCCAGCCTGCTGTGACTCCTCCTGCGGCCAGAAGGGCAGCTGCTGAGTTGGCATCCTTCCTGTCCTCCTGCTTGAACCCTCTCTTACGGTCTCCTCCTGTATGTCCCTCATCCCCTGCCCAGGGTACCGGCCCCCTTGTTGCATGACAATCTGCTGTCATTGTGGCCCCACCTCCTGCTGCCAGCCCAGCTGCTGACCCCCAGCCTCCTGCGTGGCCCTGCCTGCCTGAGCTGCTGTCCCCCCTGCTACACCACCTTATCTGAAGAGAAGTCCTACTAAGTAGATGTGCTGCAGAGTCCCTGAGCACAGGACCTGAGAACACGGATACCAGCAGTTAGCCTCTTTGAGAGTCTCCATCTCCAAAGCTCACAGGCTCTGTGATACCAGGAAGTCCAATGGCCCACTTGGTCCCCCGGGTAGACTTGTATGTTGCTACCACAGGTGCCGCAGAGCTGAACACAGGTCTAGAACATCGTGCTGCCTGCAGGACCTGCCCCGCCTGCTTCTACACCTGCACTTGACCCCAACTGAGGGAGCCTCTGCCTTTCTGGCCTAATAAACTCTCCTTAATTATACCCATGTGTCTCCTGACCTTCTCTGAGAGAGTTGGGTGGAGGGGGGGGGGGTGTGGAGCTGCCTAAACATCAGGTCCACCATCCTGAGATCTTCCATGAGAACAGAATTGGGAGCACACAGGATTCTGGAGCCTGGAGGAAACTAGGGCAGCCATCTGCACTCCCGGCTAAGATCTCAGCTGACCACATGTTCCCCTGATTCACCAAGCCCCCCACATACATGTCCTTCCCACACAAGTGTCCTCTAGCAGCTAGCTGAGCAAGGTCCAAACATCCTATGACCCAATAACAAGGTAGAAGAATGTTCACAGGTCCCTCTCCAACAGCACCCATGGCCCTGCTTCCTGGGGGCAGGGGGTCTGTGAATACAGTGATTTGCTGGCTGTAAGGTGTTGCTGGTCACAGGGGGGCACAGGTGTCTGGGTCGCTATTGCTCCATCTCCTTCCTAAAGCTCTGCTCCAAGCACCACTGACTCCAGCCCCGGCTACCCTACCCTCAGATTCATCTTGGCATCCACACTGGGCTCCCTGCCCCAGAGGATCCCAGCAACTGGCTGAGCACTGCAGGGGCCCCAGAGTGAGACCTTCTTGTCTCCTCACATGCCCCCTTGGCCCCAGGACACCCGTGACCATGCAGGCCCTTCCCAGAGCAGCACCATGGCTTAAGCCCTCCCTCCCTTCCTCCCCACCCCCTCTAGCAGCCATCAGATCTGCATGGCTGTTTGTGATTCTTCACACTTTCTCCTACCCCCCCCCCCTTTACCTTTCATGGGTGACCCTCCCCTAGCAAACTCATGCAGAATATATGCCCTGGTCTTGGCATCTGCTTCTTGAAGGACCCAGACAAACATGTGTGCCCTTATCTTTTCTACCATTAAAAAGGGAAAATGTGGAGGGAAGTGCAAACACACACACACACACACACACACGAAGCAGCATGCATCGGTGCTCTTACAGAATAAGTGCCACACCGCCCCCTGGTCGCTCTAGGATGACTCATTTCTCTCCATCCCGAGACCTTTGGTATCTCTTCATTTGCAGGTGGCATCTCTGTTTACAACCAGAAGCCCTCCTAGTTTTCTCTCCTTGTTGCTCGTGGTGTCACCTCATCTCGCATGCTGTACAGGAATGAGTGCTTGCAATTTCACACGGATGGAATTATCCTCATCTCCCTCAGCAATGCCTATGTAGTCCGTGCACCTCAATGAGGTGGATCGACACAGTGTGGGGGGGGGGGGGAGGACTGGAGGAGGGATGCTTTTACAAAGTTTGTGGGAAAGTGGAATCAAGAGGCAGTCAGATTTTCCCATGAACTTTTCGAAGCCCCCTTCATTCATTACGATGTGTCTGGTGACAGCCACAGACTGAACCATGGTAACCCTGTGAAGATGGTACAAGACCAGGAAATGCTCTGTCTGCTCTGCACAGAGTCAGCGCTGAGGGACAGCGACACCCGTGGCAATGAACAGCAAGCAGCTTCGAGGTGACTCCGGAGGTGGACTGTAACCTGGAACGCACTGCCTCAATGGTTCAATGCTTCCCTTCTCCTGTGGCTTCCTCGCTTCCTCCCTACCCCCACCCTCAGGGAGGTGGAGCATGCATTTTTCCAACTCTTTGAATCAGTTTGGTTAAGAGGTTACCGTCGGCCAATGAGTCCAGAGCAAATGGAATCAGGCAAACAGACGCTTCAAGGCCCTGTGTCCCTGTCTTCGCCATCAGAGAGTGCCTGACCTCGCCTGCTGGATGATGCGCGATGCCGGGCACAGAGCCAAGTCCCCCAGCTGAGACCATCCTGGGTCAGCCGACAGCCTGCTAAGCCCAGACACATGAGCCGACCTAGCCACAGTCGGCAGAGCTGCCTCCCAGCCACCCCAAAGATGGAAACCGCGAAGGCTCAGTGTTGAGGCCACCGAGGCCTGTGGGCCATGTGACATGGGCCACAGTGACAGAGAACAGGCACCACCAGGCCGTGCTTGCTGACACGTGAAACACATGTCCATCTTAGACCGGGTGAAATATGGTAGTCACCAAGACAGGAAATGAGGCACAGGGCAAAATAGTACCCCCAAAGTTGACAAAGCCAGAGGAGGAACTAGGACCCAAAATACTAAACAGGAATCCCTGTCTCCTTGATACCACAGAGCAGGGCCAGATTACCCAAGAAGCAGGATAAGCACAGGCTCCCCTGCTTATTGACTAAGCCGTAGTACACAACTTCACATGGTTTCATCAGGCCAGAGGTAGGAAACTATTCTCTACAGATCAGTCAGTAAGCACAAGTAAGCCTGTGTTCGCCCTGCTTACTGGGTAACCCAACCCTGCTGTAGGACACATATTGTCCTCAGAAGTTTCTAACTGCCAAGGCGCAGTGGAGATGAAAATGCGGTCCATCGTGAGATAACTCCCACTCTGCCAGCGGAAACCCAGCCTTCGCGAGACTGTGCGGAGTCTAAGCAGAGCCTGTGTGGGCAGGGCTATACCCCCACTGTACTCTGGCCCCTGGGGCATGTGGCAACGTCACCAGCTCCCCCAGCCACACTCGCCAACCTCCAGGATGGTGATCGTCTCCAAAGGAACAGTGCCACCCAGGAAAGGGACTGGTGACACAGAGCCAGCATGCAGAGACCTGGGAGCAATTCAGCCCATGGGTAGACCTGCCAGCCGGTCCCCTGGGGACAGAGCCCAGTCAGGAGCCTGGCTGTGCTGCGTCAACCCCTTGATGGAGGTGAGCTAAAACGCCCATCAGCAACCAGCTCTGGAAAACCTTCAAGTATTTGGAAACTAGATAGCGTACTTCCAAAAACTCCATCACTCAGAGAAGAAAAGAAGGGGAACTTAGAACTACTTTGAACTGTATGAAAATGAGAACACAGCAGATTAAGTTTATGGGATACTGCTAAAACAGTATCATGGAGACATTTGTTGCATTAAACAACTTCATTAGAACAAAATTGTTTTCTTTTTATTTTTTCTTTTACTTTTTGGCATCATTGTCCTGGTGGGAGTAGGAAACCCAGCCTTGCTCCTGGAGAGCTGCTGCTGGATTTGAACCGCCAACCTTGTGGGCCGCAGTCCCGCACTCAACCACTACGCCACTGGGGCTCAGTCCAAATATATATGTGTGTGTGTGTGTGTGTGTGTGTGTGTGTGTATTTTGCATCACTGTCCTCTGGTGGGAGTGGGAGGCCCAGCCTTGCTCCTGAAGAGCTGCTGCTGCATTTGAACCATCAACCCTGTGGGCCGCAGTCCCGCACACAACCACTGGGCCACCAGGACTTAGCCTGTTTTCTTTTTTAAAAGGAAACTTTTCACTGTGAAGGAGGTGAAGATTTACACAACAGATCCTAGTTTTACATTCAGGAATTGATGATAGCTTTGATTACACTCCTCCAGTGCCGTCTCTTCAATGTACTAGCTCTTATCTGTCTTCCTGCCTGTGTTTCTCACTTCCATTCCCCGCTGTTTCCTAACCCTCTGTACTTCAAAAATTGGGTCAATGCCACCCTCTAGATCTTAAAGTGATCATTCTAAGATGGACGTGGATCCCGTCTCAGACAAGGGCGAGAGTCTTGTGGGTCTCCTCCAGGGAATGGCGTCAGCTTCCACCTTAAGAGACGAGGGAGCACAAAGGGGAAAGCAGAATAAAGCCAGAGCAGAAAGGGAATGAGAAACACTAGAGTGCGAATCAATTAAGCAGAAGACAATCATGAAAATCAAGAAAACATTAAGACTGACCAGCAAAGCAGAGACGGAGAGAAAGAAAAGACTACAGACAAATATCAAGAATGAGGGAGATTTGCATCATCAGAGTTTACAGATATTAAAAGTGCGATGAGAAGTTCAAGCTAGGAATAACTTTGTACCAATACGCTTGACAGCTTTGGTGGGATGGTGTCACCAGGTGTTGGGGTGTTACTGCATAACCAGGCACCTCTGCTTTCCCGCATGCAAAATGCTGTCATAGGACTGTCCCTCACCTGTGTATTTGCCACTGGTACCAACACCCTCAGGGACCTCCCTGCACAAGAGCAAGTGCCAGCTAGTTCCCCTCTAGCCATCTGGCAGCCCTCATGCCCTCTTTAGACTGGGTTTCTCAGGTGTCCAGCCCAGAACCTAGAGCAATTGCATACGCAGGGCTGGCTCAGATATCCCCCCTTGGGTGCTTATGGATAGAGCAGAATGAGAATGGATGGGTTTCTGAGTAATCAACCCAGCACCCACCTAGACACCTTCAAAAGCAGAGGTTCCCAACCTTTGGGAGTCAAACGACCCCTTCACAGGAGTCACCTGATTCATAATAGGAGCTAAATTACAGTTCTGAAGTAGCCATGAAAATAATGGTTTGGGGGGGGGGGGTCACCACCACCTGAGGAACTGTATGAAAGCTGAGGAAAGTGGAGAACCGCTGCTCTAGAAGAACTTCTATTTGTGAACATACAGTCTTTCTTCCCCGGCCCTATGATTTGGAGCCAAAGACAGGCTGTTGTAAGAGGTCATCGAGCCGGTTCCAGCGCATGGATCCTATGATGCACACAGAACAAGCCGCGGCGGGGGCCTGCCATAGCCTCCCAAACACGGGTACAGGGGAGCCCTTTGCTGCAATCACTGGGTCAAATCCCTCTCCTTGAAGTCTTCCTCTTTGCCCGACCCGCTACTCTACCAGGCATGTTGTTTCCCAGCACTCGGTCCCCCCTCACAGCACGCCCAATGGACACGAGACAACATCTCGCTATCTTCACTTCTAATCATTCTGGATGTTCTTCTTCCAAGACAGCTCTGTTTGCTCTTGCATCGATCCATGCGATGATCAATATTCCTCCCCAACAGCATCATTCCAGTGCATCCATTCTGCTTTGGTCTTCTTCATTCATGGTCCAGCAATTGAAAGCACCAAGGTTTGGATCTGGGGCACCTTACTGCTCGTTATGGCATCTCTGCTTCTTCAGTATTTGAAAGAGGTCTTGTGTAGCACCGTTGTCCCTGCGGTGCATCCCCAAGCATCGATTGTGGATCCAAGTAAAATCAAATCCTTGATAACTTCAACCATTTCCTCATGTATTGTGATGTTGTCTTCTGGTCTGGTTGGGTCAATAAAACCCCCAAATACCCTCCATTTGGCAACCATGTCAAATGGAAACCAAATATGTCACGGAAACCAAACATTAGGCTGACATTAATGAGAGTTCTCTAAACACCCAGCGACAATAAGGAAGGGGGCGGTGTGGAGTCTCTGTTGGAACAACTCAAGAGGGATATAAAAGCCCTGGCAGCCAGAGCTCCTCACACACTCACATACTCACTCACTCACTCATACACTCACTCACTCCTTGTCCTACCACTTCTCCTAGCCTCTCACCAACCATGGCTGACCCCTGCTGCTCCAGGACCTGCTTTCCCGCTGCTTCTACCATGTCCATCTGCTCCAGCGACAGGAGCTATGGCAGCCGGGTCTGCATGCCCAGTGCTTGTACTGGGCCCTCCTGGGAGGTGGACAACTGCCCGGAGAGCTACTGTGAGCCCTCCTGCTGCCCCTCCTCCTGCTGTGCCCCCTCCTGCTGCCAGTCCTCCTGCTGTGCCCCCAGCTGCTGCCAGTCCTCCTGCTGTGTCCCTTCCTGCTGCCAGTCCTCCTGCTGTGTTCCCACCTGTCAGTCTTCCTGCTGTGCCCCAGCCCCCTGCCTGACCCTCATCTGCAGTCCTGTGAGCTGTGGGTGCAGCCCCTGCCAATCAGTCTGCTCCAGCTCCTGTGGGCCCTCCTGCTGCCAGCCTGTGTGTTGCTCATCCTCCCCTTGCTGTGTGCCCGTCTGCTGCAAGCCCGTGTGCTGCACACCTGTCTGCTGTACACCTGTTTGCTGCAAGCCTGTCTGCTGCACACCTGCTCCCTGCTGTGTGCCCGTCTGCTGTGGAGCCGGCCCCTGCTCCTCTTCCTCCTGCTGCCAGCCCTGTGGCCCCTCCTGCTGCAAACCCTCCTCCTGCATGTCCCTCATCTGTCAGCCCGTGTGCAAGCCTGCCTGCTGCGCCCCTGCCGCCTCCTCCATGTCCCTGCTCTGCCGCCCTGCATGCCCTCGCCCAGCCTGCTGTGGCACCTCGTCCTGCCAGGACCCCTGCTGCTGAGTGGTTGGGTCTTTCAACACTTGTAAGCTGCTCACTGTGTTCTAAGTGTGACCCTCCGCTCTCGGGAGCCCAGAATACCCCCTTCTGCCACCAGCAGCTCAGAGCCCGCCCCACCAAGAGTCCCTGTCCTGTGAAATGCAGAGCCCCCTCTCAATCGGTGATTCCCTCAAGGGGAGACTGCAGGACCCCAGAAGCCCCTTCTGCAGGGCTGGGTGTTTGCCTCTGGCATGGCAAATGATCAAAAGCTATAATCAATAAAGTCTTTGAAGCCAGGAATGTGGCCCTTTTTATGGACCCTGGATCCCCTGACTACCCCAAATCTGGACTGAAGCCCTCTGTCTGGGGGAGCCTTCATGGCGTAGTAGTTACACATCAAACCAGCGTCTGCTAGGTCGGCAGATAGAAACCACCTGCCTCTCCATGGGAGAGAGACAGAGCTGTCTACTCTTGCAAACTCATGGGAGAGTCTGCCCTGCTCCCTGCGTCAGCGACTCCATGACGGCGAGTTTTGTTTGTTTGTTTGTTTGTTTGTAGGTGAAACAGAGTGCAGTCTGACTCTCAGTCAGGTCTTGGCTGATGAAGCCTCCTCGGGGGCATGGCCTTTTTATGGGAGTTGCGGAGAGCTTCCCTCTCTTGTGTGCCTCTCTGCCTTCCTGCTTGCTTGAAGTCTGGAGTTGGTACCTGGGGCTGCCAGGGCGGCCTGCTGTCCCGGGGTGCTGTGGTGCCCCACCACCTTCCTACAGACTCCTGATCCACAGGACTCTGCACCCGCCGGCTGTGAGCTCTCAGCTTCCCTCACTGTCGCCTTCCGGCTTCCTCAGCCAGCGCTGCAGAGGGCTCCAGCCCGCACTGAACCCATGGACTTGAGCAGGACTGGACTGGGCTGGTTTATAATATCAAGTTATTTGTGTGTGTGTGTGTGTGTGTGTGTGTGTGTGTGTGTGATTGCTCAAAACTCCATCTTCATCTATTTTTTAAATCATTTTATCAGGGGCTTGTACAGCTCATCACAATCTATACATACATTCTTTGTGTCAAGCACACTGCTACATTAGTTGCCCTCATCATTCTCAAAACATTTATTTGCTTTTTATTTCAGTCCTTGCTATCAGCTCCTCATTCCCCCCTCCCTCCCCTCCCTCATGAACACTGATAATGTATAAATCATTATTTTTTCCACATCTCACACTGTCTGATGTCCCACTTCCCTGCTGTCCTTCCCCCAGGGAGGAGGTTATATGCAGATCCTTGTCATTGGTTCCCATTTTCTACCCCACCTTCCCTCCACCCTCCTGGTATCACCACTCTCACCACTGGTCCTGAAGGGGTCATCTGTCCTGGATTCCCTGTGTTTCCGGTTCCTCTCTGTACCAGTGTACATCCTCTGTAGCCAGATTTGTAGGGTAGAACTGGGATCATGATAGTGGGGGAGGAAGCATCGATATGAAGCTCTTTCTTCCACAGATACGGGTGTCACTCGCTCGTCTTAACACGGGAGCTGGGGCCGCAGCAGCCCCAATCCGAGGACACTTTCCTCTGTACTTCCTTCCTCTTCTCGTTGCCTCTCTCCACTACCATGCCCCAGGGTTAGTGGTGAGCCAGACAATGAGGAAAGATAAAGATCAAAGTCTTTTAGAGATAAGAGATGTCTGAACTTGCCCTTGCTGCTGTAAGAGACGGTCACAACTTGTGTGGCTTAAAACAACAGCATTTATTATTCTTTACACGTCTGAAGGTCAGAAGTCCAAACTACTCCCCACGCGCTAACACCAAGAGGCGGCAGCTTCTGGAGACTCCACAGGAGAAGCCGAACTCTGCCTCATTCGGCTTCCGGAGACCGCCTGCTCATTGCCCCTCCCTGTACCTTCAAAGCATCTTCTCCATCGTCACGTTCCTTCAGTTTCTATAGTCAAGTGGCCCGTGCTTCCCTCTTACAAAGATACTTGCAAATGAATTTAGCGTCCACCTAGAGAGCCTTCACTTCACGCTTACAGAATAACATTATCTAGGAAGAGAGGCACACAGGACTGTGGAAAACTTACGCGATGAAAATCTCACTCATCAAACGACTGAAAAGTACTGAAAGAGACATAAGTAGATGGGCGAACATTCCATGAAAATGAATGGAAGACTTACATCATCACGATACCGATACTACCCAAAACACTCTAAAAAGTCAAGGAAATCCTCATTAAAACCCCAACAGCATTTTTTGCAGCTATGGAAAAACTCATCTGCGGTTTTGCCTGGGGAGGCAAGAGAGATCTCAGGTCACCATAGCAATCTTGAAGAAGAACGAAGTAGGAAACCTGGACATTCCTGACTTCAAACATATTGCACAACTGTGGTGATCCAAACAGCCTTCTTTTCAGGGATGTCACTAGCCTTACTGTCTTGCAGAATGCACTGGAAAGCGCATGAAATTTTGGCAGATGCGGTTAGGAGAACATTTAACGTCTTATCATTTGATCTCCGTTTACCCATTTTGAAGTTGTCCTGTCTAGTTTTTAATACTGCATACTTTTTTTTTTCAAATACAGTTTTCATGGCTTTGTTTTATTATCGTTGCTAGCTTTGTTTTTGTGTTTGGGGTTTGCTGTTCTGCCTATGAAATCTGGGTATCTAAATGAAGAGAGACAGTAACTGGATGAATGGTCTCTTGGGGGGCTGCCAGAGAGGTTGGGGAAATGAGGCAGCAATAACAAGGAGTACAAGAAAGGGGGAATGTTCTAAACTTGATTGTGGTCACGATTGTACTGTTCTTCTTGATCTAATGGAACTGTTGGGTTGTGTGTCAACAAGACTGTTTCAAAAACAGCCTAATTTGATGATAGACACAGATCGGTAGAATGGCAAAAGGCAGAAACAGCTCCAACAAGGGTGCTAAGTTGATGGAGAACAGTGCTGGCAAAATGGATTTCCACGTGCAGGGAAGAGAAACAAGATGCACATCTCACACCATACACAAAACCCAATTCAAAATGCATCCAGGACCTCCATGTCCAATGGGAACCAATAAAGCTCTTCAGGGAAAAAAGAGCAGTGAAGCTCTGCCTCCAAATGTTTTTCCCTGTTAGAGCAGAGGCTCCCAAATTTATATGGTCTACTGTCCCCTTAAAAAAAAATTCCTCGGCTGAGCCCCAGTGGAGTAAGTGATTGAGCCCATGGGCTTGGTGGTTCAAATCCAGAGGCAGTTCTCAGGAGCAGCACTGGATAGCTCCCACGACCACCAGAGGCAGTGATGCCCCCCACCATAAAAAAATTCCTCATGACCTCCCGAGCAATGAAAACCTTTTGTACTCCAGCCCAGAATCCAGGATAAAGTGTAGGTATCTGCTCTTACAATGCCCTTAGGTCATTCCACACACCACTGGGGGGCAGGGAGGGGGTGGATGCCCACTTTGGGAAACTATGTGTTAGTTCATCAAACCTAACAAAAAATGCACACAAAGCAGGAGGGGGACATCGACCCTTGGGACCTCAGAAAATTAAATCTCTTCATCAAAAGACTCTCTCTAAAGAGTAAAAAGACAGCAAACAGGCAGAGGGGACATGTCCAGAAATGACAGAAATCATAAGGGTCTTATATCTAAAAATAATATGGAAAACTTTACAACTTAAACACAGAAAGTCAAATAGTCCAGTAATAAATGGCCAATGATCATGAATAGACACTTAATGAAAGGTAGTTTTCAGATGACCAGCAAACCAATGACAGCCCACTTGACATCCTGTTTTTAATCAGAGAGATGCCAACAAATACCCGATTAAGAAACCATTTCATTCCTACTAGGACAGTGAAGATCAAAACAACAAGAACAACAATGGACAGTAAGTATTGATGGCAAGGACGTATGGAAATTGATACCCATGATCACAGCTTGTAGGGGTGCAACATGGTACAGTCATTGTGGAAAACAGAGATGTGGTTCTTCAAAAAGCTAAAAGTAGAACTGCCATGGGACACAGCAAGTCTACTTCCAGGAATACACCCACGAGACGTGGAAGCAGCAGGATGAATAACCCATGCACACTGTTGTTCAGTGCACGACTGTCTTCAGAAACCAATGGGTGAAGACCATTAAACACCCATCAATGAGCAAATAGAGAAGGGAAATGTGGTGTGTGTGCACACAGTAGACCAGGCAAAAAGAGAATGAAGACCTAACACATGCGACCTACACACACAGCGGCACCCAGAAGCATTCTGTGAAGTGCAATCAGTCAACTACTCAAGGACAACCGCTGTACGACCTTGCTCAAATAAGAAGAGAGTAGAGAGAGTTTGATTAGTAGGTTCCAGGATGGGAAAGGAAAAGGGGAGGAAGTTTTATTGATGGAGTACTGAATGAATTTCACTTTAGGGTGATGGAAAATTCTGATTAAGGGTCATGCTCACCAGTTAAATCAACTACGGTTGCTAAGTTAAGCACCTGTGAAAAGTTGAATGAGCATGTGCTGTGTGAGCTGTAGGAGGCCTGGGGGTGGAGTCGGTTAGATGTTGGGCTGCAATGCGTGTGGTCGGCAGTTCAAAGCCACCATCAGTGCCTTGGGAGAAAGACTGGGCTTTCTGCTCTTGTAAACAGTTACAGACTTGGACACCCACAGGGGTCACCAAGAGCCAGCATTGACTCAGTGGCAGTAAATTTGTTTTGGGGGGTTTGGTGTAAGATATATTTTTACATCTCCCAAAGCAGCTTGGTGCAAACAAATACCTCATGGATTAGGGTTCCTCGGTTTGGAGGTCTGGGGTTCTGGTTTCCTGAGACATCCCGTGTAACCAGCACCATGTTGCCCTCGGAGCTTCTGCTCTGCTCACTCTACAGCGCCTCGGTCCTTGCAAGCTTGCAAGTGGCCGCTCAATCCTCTGAGCAGGGGTTGGCTAGCTTTAGAGATGGCAGAGGCAATCCTGTCTTTCACAACGATCTACAAGTTACTCAAGAGCCATAAATTCACATTTTACAAATGCAATCACCATCATCCGAATTATCTTTTCACTTTTTCCATTTTATGTCAAAGTCGCCTGCATGTACCCAGACAGCTGCATGTGACTCCAGAGCCCCATTTGCTGGCACTTGGTCTGGAGCACCTGGGGAGATGATGGACCAGAAATGGGGGAGGAGCATGGAATGTGTGTCTCATGGGGCCGCGAGACATTTGCCTTGAGACCCAAACTAAATGGTGCCGGACCATCATGACTGAATATTTCAACCAAAGATCCACAGGCGAATACTGATTAAAAGAGGGACACAGAACAGAACTCCAGATTGGAATGGGATTCTGGAATTACCAAAGCTGGATGAACTGCTGAGACAGTGACAAAATCTCCAAACCTTAATTATACATGAAAAACAATCCCTAAAACCTTCTTTAAGCTAGGCAGTAGGCAAACATACTTAGTAAAGTCCAGCTCGGTCATCAAATGGTCTACAAAGAAGCTGAGGGGGCCGTACATTCATGATTATTGGGGAGAACAAGCCAGACAAGGTGGGGGGAGCAGTTGCACAACCTGAAGGTGTCACATGTGACATTGATCTGTACAGGTAGAAGAGACTGCTGGGTGTGGGATGTTTTGTTGTGAATTTGTACTTTCAACAACAATAATAATTTGCTAAACCTTCATCGCATCGGTCACATCCCCTTTGCCTTATTAGGGCACACTGCCCCAGGTTCTGGGGATCAAGATGTGTACCTCTACCACCATTTCACTACTGCTGAAGTCAACCTGAGCCTCTTATGCTGGCCCTAAGTGTGGCCTTCAAAGCCAAGGGCTCGGTCCCTTTGCACCCTAGCCCCCCAGACTGTGGGACACGGCCCCACTGCTCCAGAATGTGCCAGCTTCCAATCCATTCTTGTACCTCCAGTCACCTCTGTCTGAGACACCTTCCCCCAATGGCTCTCCCATAGCTCTCCCTGGTGCCAGCTCAGCACAGCTTCTCAAAGAAGCCTCCAGCTCCTGTCCCTCTGTACTTGCCGAGCCTGTTTCCTTTACAAGCTCCAGAGCCCCCAGAACACTGTCGCATGCTAATTAGACAGGTCTTCATTCTCCCATCTCTTTGTGCTCCAACAGCAGCTTGCTGGCCAACATCTGATGCGTGGACAAGTACATTCTTCTGTGAATGACGACACAGCATAGGCCAACAAGCTTTCTGTCACAATGGTTAGAACATGAATATTTCCATATTTGTGAGTCATACAGCATCTATTGCAGCTATTTAATTCTGATAGAACAAAGGCAACCATGAACTCAAAATTCAAACTCATTGTCATTGAATTGATGCCAACTCATAATGACCCTATAAGATGCAGGAGCAGGACTGCCTTTAAGTTTTCAAAACTGCAACTTTAAAAATAATCATTCTATTGGGGGCTCATACAACTCTTATCACAATCCATACATCCATCCATTGTGTCAAACATATTTGTACATGCATTGCCATCATCATTCTAGAAACATTTTCTTTCTACTTGAGCCCTTAGTCTCAGCTCATTTCCTCCTCCATTCCTCCCCAAATCATCCCTCCCTACCATACTCTTGATAGTTTATAAATTATTATTATTTTGTCATGTCTTACACTGTTCAATGTCTCCCTTCACCCACTTTTCTATTGTCCATCCCCCAGGGAGGGGCTTATATGTAGATCATTGCGATCGGTTCCCCCATCATCCCCCACTTTCCTCTTTCCATTCTGATATTGCTACTTTCATTAATATCTTGTTCTCAGATAGAGGACATATGAGATATTGAATGGATATGAACAGATACTCCACTCGATCTTAGCCAAAAGGTTGAGAAATGATCCAACACTGTAACTTTTAAAGAAGAAGAAATTCCTGTCTTTCTCCCCTGGGGTGTTTAGTAACTTTGAACTGCTCACCTTGTAGCCCAATTTGTAGCCACGAGGGCTCCCAAGGCAGCCATACGTAAGACATAAATCAATAGGTGTCGCTGTATTCCAATAAAGCTTTATGTACACTGTGGAAAACAGAGTAGTGGCTCTGCAAAGAGTTACACATGGGACCGTGAGCGGTCCAGCAATTCTGCTCCTAGCGGAGCAAAGGTAAGTCCAACAGTATCGCTACAAAATCATTGAAAACTATATCAACAAAAGCATCAAAGTGTGAAGCTGTTGCTTCTTGATACATCCTGCAACTAGGTCTACATGTTCCCCAAAGCTGTGCTTCCCTCTCTCTGAATCTTCCCTGGAGAATCTGCACTCTTCAATGTGTACCACATCAAAACAACACGGGGGGAGGGGGGGGAGGGGGAGATATGGCAGGGATACAAACCATGTGACATTAAAATGCTTTTGAGTTTGGGGATCAAAACAAAAATATGAAGGGACAAGAGTGGGGCTATAGGGTGGGTGAGCTACAGTTTTTCAAAGAAATCTTAGTATGCCAGCCCTTGTTACCCTGGGGAGAGGGTGGGGATGATGACATGGCAAGAAAACTCTCAGACAACTTTTCTTTCCTTGTTCTCATCAATGGAATTTTAAAAAAAAACAAAAAACCTTTCTTCCTAATAAGCCCTTGTGATGAATCTGTCCTCTTGAGAAAATCCATCACCATGGCCTCTTTGGAATCCCTCACAATGATGTCCTTGGCCTTCTGAGTTGACCTTTCTGCCTCCAATGGAACGGTCCCAGGAGAGCCTTTCAGACATGGCTGTTCTGGTTGGGCCTTTTCTTGGAAGACACCCTCCCAAGATAAAGGCAAGCCAAGTAACCTGTCTGCAGCCATGTGGTGACCCACGGAGGCATGTTTGGGCGTGTTTTATGTGGAATAAATCTGGGGATGCATGAGCCAGAACCCTAGGAGCAGTACTTTGTTTACTTCCCCTCATATCCCCCAAGAACTGGAAGGCAGAAACATAAACAGATACCTGCCATGGCAACACTGCCCACCATAGCCAAAAGGTGGACAAGCAGAATGTAGTCTATACATACCAGAGTCTGTTACTCAACAAGTAAGAGAAAGGGTGTGCTGATGCATGCTATCCATGCTATGGATGAGGCTTGAAAACATTGCACGGAGTGTAAGGAGGAAAAGGACAGCTGGGATCTGACACCCACCACCTCCACCACCACACAGGATCAATGATCTGGACTAGGCAAATGCAGAGAGATGTTGGTTGCCAAGGAAACAGAAGTGGGAAGAGAAGGGATGTGACTTGGATGTCGAAGTTTGAGAACCCAATAGCAGCCATGACAACACAAGACTATGAGTCTGACTCACACCATGGACTGTGTGTTTCGGAGATGGTTAAAAGTGGCAAATTACCTGTGTGTCTTTACCACAATAACCCAAATGAACTTCTTTTCCAGAAACAGGTAATTGGTTAATGTGGTCCTCAGGTCAGATGCCACCTTATGGTTTAAGGCTTAAGCTTTAAGGATTTCCTGTGCAAAGTAAAGCTCAAACACATCCTGACCTCAATGAGCATTGAGGATATGGGCGCCATAGCAGAGTGTGGGGATGAAAACAGATGGTGACCAGCCAAAACAACAAAACAAGAAGCTGATACCAAGGGCTCAAGTAGGAAGAAAATGTTTTGAAAAGTATGATGGACCCCTCAGGGCCCAAATTGAGAGTAGTAACACCAGGAGGGGAAGAAGAAGGTGGGGTAGAAAGGGGAAACTGATCATGATCTCCACATAACACCCTCACAGGGGGATGGGCAACAGAAAACTGGGTGATGGACGACATCAGTCAGTGTAAGATGTGAAAAAATAATAATTTATAAATTATCAAGGGTTTGTGAGGGATGCGGGGAGGGGGATGTGGGGGAGGAATGGAGTGGGAAAAAATGAAGAACTGCACCTTCCTGACACAATCAGTGAAAACAAATGAATGCATAAGTAAATGTGGTGAAGAACGTTGATGGTGCCCAGCTATTAAAAGATAACATCTGGGATCTTAAAGGCTTGAAAGTAAACAAGCACCCATCTAGCTCAAAAGCAACAAAGCCCACATGGAAACATCATACCAGCCTGTGTGATCATGAGGTGTCAAAGGGATCAAGTATCAGAAATCAAAGAACAAAAAATCATATCATTGTGAATGAGGGGGGGTACAGAGTGGGCACCCAAAGCCCATCTGTAGGAAACTGAACATCCCCTTACAGAAGGGTCACAGGGAGGAGGCCAAGCAGTCAGGGTGCAGTGTAGCAATGATGAAATACACAAGTTTCCTCTAGTTCTTAAATGCTCCTCCCCACTCCATCCCCACCATCATGATCCCAATTATACCTCACAAATCCAGCTAGACCGGAGGATGCATACTGGTAGAAATAGGAATTGGATACACAAGGAATCCAGGACAGATGGAATCTTCAGAACCAGTGATGAGAGTGGCAATACTGGGAGGATGGAGGGAAGGTGAGATAGAAATGGGAAACCAATTACAAGGAACTACGTATAATGTAGTTCCCAGGGCGGCAGATAATAAAAAAGTAGGTGAAGGGAGACATCAGACAGTGTAAGACATGACAAAATAATTATAATCTACAAATTATCAAGGGTTCGTTGGGGGGCGGGGGGAGGATGAGGAGCTAATACCAAGGGCTTAAGTAGAAAATGTTCTGAAAATGATGATGGCAACGAGTGTACAAATATGCTGGACACAGAATGTACAAGTGTGCTGGACACAATGGATGTGTGTATGAAATGTGATAAGAGCTGTACAAGACCTCAACAAAATGATTTCTTTTAAAGGAGGATGGCAACATATGTACAAATGTGCTTGACACAACAAGTGTATTGATGGATTGTGCTGAGAGCTGCATGAGCCCCCAATTTTTCAAAAAGAATGAAAGGACCAAAAAAATTGCACCCGAAGTCTTCAAGGCTTGTCTTCTAGCCGCAGCCGTAAAAATGAGGCTTCGGCTAAGTCTGCATCACACCAACCTGTGTGATTGAAGAATCGCAAGTAAGAAAATCCAAACCCAGAGGAAGGAAGAGTACTGGAGCGTAAAGGTGGAACATTCGCTTTGCAGAAAGCTGCAGATGACAGTGGAAGCCCAAAACGCATTGGTCAGGTCCCCATTCAGAGTAAGCCTCTGAGGAATCCCTTCTGATGCTGAACGGGAGCTGGGCGAGGCTTGCACCTAACTGAGTACACTGCCGGGTGGGTCCCCACAACTGCAGCTGAAATGCGGCACTTTATCCCTGGTCTCCTCGGGACCCAATGACTCATTTTGTTTTTGTTTTTGTTTTTGTTTCAGGATTTTCTGCTTTGTTATCAATCAAGGCCTTTCTTTGTTTCGCTGTGACCCGGTAGGGTGCCTCTGCTTGTTTCACTGCTTGTCTTTGTTCCCTTGGGTTGGTGTCTTGCCTGTGAGGCATCATTTGCTTGCATTCTGACTGGGTTTGCTGTGAGTTTCTGTGTAGAAAATGCCCATTAGATGAACCCATGAAGACAATAAACGGAGCAACAGACTCAAAGGGCTATGACAGGGGAGGGAAATGGGGCGCTAACAACCACCTGTATGAGGAAGAAGCAATGCCCAGGAATTGATTACAGTGATGGCTGTGCAACTCTTAGGACTGTGATTAAACGATGTAAATGTAGGCTATGTGATTTGCATGTATGGAAATGGTTAAATATGTGTGTGTATAAATATATTATATATTAAGTGTTATCTGATGGAAGGCAGAGAAAAAGAGGGAAGGGAGAAGATTTGGTGTTGGGGTGACCAATCTTGAGGAAATGACTGGCACCCACAAAGTTAGACCAGAAGTCCTGTTTACAGGACTCACAGCCAGCACAGGACACAGGTCTGGGACAAACCACCACAAGGAAGACAACAGTGTGCTTTGTGTAGCCTGGCACTCGCAGGACCTGGGTATAAAGACCATCCAGTGGAAGGAACCTCCATTCCAGCCTCAACTCCTCCCCAACAGCCACCCCAACCACACACCCATCATGTGCGATACCAGCTGCTCCTCTGGCTGCCAGGCGGCCTGCTGCCCCGCCCTGTGCTGTGTCCCCGCCGCCTGCTGCTCACCCTCCGGCTGCGGGAGCTCCTGCTGCCGCCCAGTGTCCTGTGTGACTCTGCTGTGCCGACCCGTGTGCGATGTGGCCGCCTCCTGCCAGGCCCCCTGTGGGCTCCCCAGCTGCTGCTCTGGAGGCTGTCAGTCCCCGTGTGGACTCGTGTGCTGTGGCCAGGCCTCCTCCTGCAGCTCGGGCTGCTGCGTGCCCAGCCCCTGCCAGGCAGCCTGCTACGTGCCCGTGAGCTGCAAGCCTGCCGTGTGTGTGCCTGTGGGCTGCAAGCCTATGGTGTGCCTGGCCCCCTCCTGCCAGTCCTCCTGCAGCTGCCAGCCCTCCTGTCCCTCCCTACTCTGCAGACCTGTCTCCTGCGGCGCCCCCCCCTGCTGCTGAGCTTCTCTCTTAACCTGACGGTCCCAGTGTGGGCAGATCCTCTCCAGCCCTTCCTCCTGACGCGGCTCCTCCATTGGCCTCCGTGATCTAGGAATGAGGAGGGTGAAAGTGCACCGTTCTCTACCTGCTCCCCTCCCGAACCCTGGGACAGCAAACCACCCCTGCCCCAGAGCAAACTGGACCCATCCCTGGCCCTGCGCATCTCCCCAAGGAAGTCCTGGCCCCCAGGGCCCCTGCTCTGACTCCAGCAGGGAAGGAAACCCCAGTTCATTCCAATAAACTGTGCTTTCCCTACGCAATCCTGTCCTCTTCTTTGATCTTGACATGTCCGAACCTTTGTTCTGGAAAACTCCAAAGCCAAACTTGGCGCCACTGAGTCCTTGCTGGACTCACAGCAGCCTCCGGTGGGTTTCTGAGACTGTCACTGGGGATGGGAGCAGAACCCAGTCTGCCTCCTGCAGAACTGCTGTTGGTTTCGAACCATTGACCGTGACGATTGCAACCAGACTACTGCGCTACCAGGACTCCTTTCTGCTTGAAATACCCACACACCTAAGGACCGTTGCCCACTCCCCAATGTTACATAGGCAGCTGGGAGGTCCAGGTGGGAGATAAGCCTGGGGGTGCCATCCCCACCCCCTCTCTTTGAGAAGCACAGTGTGGCTAGAAGAAGGGTCCAGGGCAAACCTCCAGCCCCTGAGGGCAGGGAAGATGCAGGACCAAGCCCAGAGCCCTGTGCAATATCCAGGAGGGGAGCAACAGCAGCAGAGAGGAAGGAGCCTCTCCCATGAGACCCTCCACCACCAAGACCACGCAAAGCCTTCCAGTCCGAGGAGCAGAGGCAGTCAGTCTGAGAGAACCCCAGGCCCACGTGTTGGGAGCACAGTTCCTACCCGAGACTAACCAAAACCCAACTCAGGGGTAGACTGACTCTGGACTATGATGCAGAGATCCTCCCTGGCTCCCAACGCCAGCCTAAGCAAACGCTGCCTCAGAAACAGTGTCCATTTACCCCCGAGAAAAGCATACAGGTTTGGAGAGGTGAGGCCCCTTCTGTGTGGCGGGCATGCAGGGATTCGGAAGTTCTTAAGGACAAAACAAAAGCCCTGAGCTTGCCAGCCCCGAGTCAAAGCTCACACCATAGCAGCGCCCCCACGAGAGGAACACAGTCTTTAGTGAACTCAAGGCAATCTCAGTAACAAGAAAT
Source organism: Nesogale talazaci (assembly GCA_004026705.1). Taxonomy (NCBI): domain Eukaryota; kingdom Metazoa; phylum Chordata; class Mammalia; order Afrosoricida; family Tenrecidae; genus Nesogale; species Nesogale talazaci. The sequence continues at coordinate 38,529 of PVJH01011580.1, read as the reverse complement.
CAGTCACAGAGCTCAGTAATGAAAACTCCAAAGGAAACGATTGTACCGCGGGCTCATCAGTGGACTTGACACAGCCAAAGAAAGAATCAGTGAATTGGAAGATGACCGTGACCATGGAGTCAACTCTGGGTCATAGCGACCATACAGGAGAGAGTAGGTCAGGCCCTGTGGGCCTCCGAGATTGTGGGTCTTTACCAGAGCAGATAGAACTCATCTCCCTCCCTGGTGAGTGGTTGGTGAGCGTAAACAACCAGCCTGATCTTGAGAAGCTCAGTGCTTCCCTACACCACTCTCAGGGTCTTGGTCCAGTAAGAAACTACTGTCCAGATGAGAACACACGAGCAGATGATTGGGGTGGGGGTACTCAAAGAACTGTAAGTCATTATTAATGCACATAAGCTGAGTCCAGGGAGAAGAGAGAAAATCAGGCAGATGAGACCTTTGAAGATGAGTACCCAACATTTTTCTCTAAAAAGAATGGAAGTCTGCAAGTGGGAGGGGGACCCCAGAGACAGAGGGCACCCAGTGGCGCACCACTGACAGTGATGGGGGAAGAGGGAGGCAGAGGTTTTTCATGAAACATAGCCTCCAAACTTGGGCAGCTATGAGAAAAAGGGACATTCATAATTGTCGCCTGGGATTATTAATGGCAAAGTGGGTCCTTCACTCGAATCCCTGTATGTCTCAGATACAGGGAGCGTATTTCACTGAATCACTCCTGGGGAACTGGAGAAGAAGAATCTGAAGATCCAGGAACATCCCGGACTCCATCACCTCTGACCCAAGGAGCATAGCCATCAACAGCAGAGGGGACCACGCTGGGAGGAGAGGGTGTGTGGGAGGCTTGAAGGGCACAGCAAAGGCAGGCGGCCAGACAGTGAGTTTGGGTCTTCTATTTATTGGCTGCCTGTGATAGTTTGTCTGGTGGGAGTCTCACAGAGCTGTATGTATGAAGGGTGAGGGGTGAGAGAGGGTCTAGCAGCTGCCTCGGGCAGGTGGGGGAGGTTGGGTCTGGGACAGCAGCCCTGGAGGTGACAGGGACCGGCAGCCACAGTCTCTCACAAGCTGCCTCCACACTCTGCCCCGTGCTCAGTAGCAGAGGAGGTTGCCCCAGACGACAGGGGTGCAGGTGAGGATGGAGGCGGGGGCCTGGCGGCAGCACACAGTAGGCCAACAGCTACAGGGGCAGCAGTGGAGGCCCCGCAGGCTGTCTGGCAGCACCCCGGCCAGCACAGCACAACCCCACAGGGTGCCGGGCAGCAGAAGACACAGCTCATGGCTGGGTCCCTGTGACAGAGAAGTGGAGGAGGGGGTCAGAGGTGGGAGCCCGGTGTGTCCCATCACCAGGCAGACTCGCTAGCCTGGCCCATGGGTGACGCTGCCCTGCCACCTCCTTGTACTTGCCCTCCTTGCACTTTGGGGACGTCCCCGTCACTGTCACCGGAATCCCTGCACCTGCCTTGGCAACAGGCTGGCTGCAGCTCCTGTAAACAGCACATCGTACGTGGTTGCCCGGAGACTGTCATGTTGTCACCACCTTTGTCTGCGCCTTTACCTCACACAGCTGAGTGTGTGTGTGTGTGTGTGTGTGTGTGTGTGTGTGTGTGTGTGT
>PVJH01011580.1:0-36817 GCA_004026705.1 Nesogale talazaci | reverse complement strand
GGTGAGTGCAGTGGCCATTGGTGACTTCTGTTCCGGAATGTTCCAGGCTGACATCAGCGCAGACCTGGCCTGTGGCCAGGGGGAATGGACAGCTGTCTGCCAAGAAGTAGCTTGGCCTGGCATCTCTGTGTTCAGACGAGGGTCTCCAGTCCGTGTTTCTCACTGCTTGAGAGGTGCCATGGCACAGGGGCAGAACGCAGCACCCCAGGCCTTCCTGGGCATGTGCTGCCCACAGCTGGCTGAGGAGGTCCGACCAACAGCCTCATCCCCACTGCAAAACCCTCTGCCATCTGGACCAAGAAAGTGCCCTTCGTGCCACCCAGGGACGTGATCCACCACACAGCCAGGGCCCTCACCCCAGACAGAGCCCCCAACACAGCCTGGCAGGACATCAGCCCCTTGAGAAGGACCAGATCATGGCGCACGTGGCCTGAGCTGTCATGACAACGCCCTCCCTCCTGCTGCGTCATGGGGAGACAGATAAACCTGGCCATGTGCCACAGGGAAGCCCATCAGTATATCCTGAGTCCAACCTCATGCCAACGGGCACAGAGCCCGGCCCCAGCATGAGGCCCTGGGCCAGCTTGTTTGTGGGCACTGTGCTCTGTGAGTGGTGTTTCCTTGTGGGAAGACTCTGCGAGCTCCCACCAGGAATGAGGAATTAGAACCTCGTAAGATGAGAACAACAACACCGTGTGGCCTGGCTGCGCTCAGGCCGGGCTCTATTTAGTGGCTTCTGGCAGAGGAAGCTCTGTTCCAGCCCCACCTCCTCCCTGACAGCCACCTAACCACACATCCACCATGTGCCACGTCGGCTGCTCCTCCAGCTGCCAGGCAGCCTGCTGCCCAGTCCCATGCTGTGTCCCCACCGCCTGCTGCTCACCCTCCTGCTGCTGCCCAGTGTCCCGTGTGAGCCAGGCCCCCTGTGGGGACCCCAGCTGCTGCCGTGGGGGCACCCAGTCGCCATGCTGCACCTCTGCCTGTGGCCAGGCTGCTGCCTGTGGCCCAGCCCGCTGTGTGCCCCTGAGCGGCAAGCCCTCCCTAGGTGTGTGCAAGGCTGTTGTGTGCGTGTGCAAGACTGCCCCGTGCGAGCCCGTGAACAGCAAGCCCACTGTGTGTGTGGCCCCCTCCCGCCTGTCCTGGTGCCGCTGCCAGCCCACCTCCTGCACCTCCCTCTCCTGCACACCCGTCACTGTGGCACCCCTGCCTGTTGCAGAAGCCCTGGCCGGCAGGCAGACTGGGACCTCCAGGTGCCGGCAGCGAGAGCCTGCCTCCAGATGACACCAGCCATCCAGAGCCGCCCTCCGTAGGAACAAACTTTGCACACTAACCAGCAAGGACCTGCATGGGCCCCACCCCCGGGGCCTGGCTGATAAAATGATCCCTTTCAATATCTCCCCATGGAAATCAGGATGAACACACCACAGGGTGATGGAGGGGGAGCTCACGCTCAGAGGCGAAGCCCTAGGGCGTGCCCAGGTGGCACGCACGCCCAGCCTCCCAGCCGCCGAAGTTGGACAGGATGCTGCTTTGGCTCACGGCACTGCTCAGACCCTGGGTGGTGACCACAGCGGAGCGCTCACGGGTCAGAATCACCTCCAGGAAGACGCGTGACCACCGACACAGGTGGACTGCAGGCCCAGTCAGGGTGGGGAGCTCAACTTTCAAGGTTGGTCTCCTTGCTCCCAAGGTGCCAGGGAGCCCCCGACAGCAGAGGTCTGAGCTGAGACCCCAGACAGACTCCGCGTGGTCACTCAGCCAGTTCCGTTAGCGTCGCCAGCGCCAGCACCCGGATATGGGTGATTCTAGCCTCCCTCCCCTCAGGGATGAAGGAGAACAAAGGCCTTCTCTTACATCTCAAACCATATTCAACATGTCTCCAGGGCCTCCTGCCAGCTGGCTCTAGGCTAGAGCAGAACAGACAGCCACACACACGACGGGCAGAGCTGCAGCTCCACGCAGCTTCTAGCCAGTGGGGGAGGAGAGATGGCCACCCAAGTCAGGGCAAACTTGTCCCTGCAGCCAGATCTCCAAGGAAGACTTCCCCAAGAGCACGTCTCTTACCGCTGTCTCTTCTTGGTGACCAAGCCTTGGCCTCAGTCGGTCCAAATCCAAACCCACTGACAATCAAGTGGATTCTGACGGAAAGCAATCCGACATAGGAGTTCCAAGACTAAATGTTAGTTGGCCTCCGTTTCCTCCCCTAGAATGGTGGGTGAGTTTGAGCCCTCAGTCTTTTGGTTAGCAATGCAATGCCTGACGCTGCCAAGCTTCCACTGAGACTTTGCTTTTGATCTCAATACACTTTGCCTTCTTCCTCTTTGCCTTATTGGAGAGGAAGTTTCTGTAGTGGAACGGTCAACCCCCTACCTCTCCATCAGCAAAGGCAGGGGTTAGGAGCATTCACAGCATTGTCAGAGGGATCTGGGGAAACGGAGCCCTGTCTTTAACAAACTATATCACCTGAAGCAAGAATTTGACTCGAAGACTTCAGTTTTCCCATCTTTAAAATGGGTACCTAATTCTGGTACAGATAGGAACTGGACACACATGGAATTCGGGACAGATGATCTCTTCAGGGACCAGTGATGAGAAGGGCGATACCAGGAGGGTGAAGGGAAGGTGGGATAGAAAGGGGGAACCGATTACAAGGATCGACATATAATCTCCTCCCTGGGGTACGGACAACAGAAAAGAGGGTGAAGGGAGATATCAGATGGTATAAGCTATGACAAAGTAATAATAATTTATAAACTATCAAGAGTTCATGGGGGGGGGGAGGTAGAAAAGGGGAAAATGAGAAGCTGATACCAGGGGCTCAAGTAGAAAGCAAATGTTTTGAGAATGTTGATGGCAACAAATGTACAAATGTGCTTAACACAATGTATGGATGGATGGATTGTGCTAAGAGTTGTACAAGCTCCCAATTTAAAAATAAGAAAGAAGAAACAAAAAAGTCAATATTTTTAAAAGTATGATGGCAACAAATGTACAAGTATGCTTGATATAATTGATGTATGGATTGTTATAAGAGCTTTAAAAGCCCCCAATAAAATTATCTTTAAAAAGAAAAGATCATTAGTGCCTGACTCATAAAGCTGCCATGAGCATTCAATAAGATACTGTTTATAATGAGCTCAGCACTGTTCTAGACACATGCTTTCTACAGTCATGTGCCTGTAATTTGGACTTTGTAGAACTAAGACAAATAAACTCCAAACATGAGCTAGTAGTTCCAACTGCAAACCCCACAAGAACATGCATCCATTAGAACCACAAACAAAAGAAGTAGACCTTCCAAGAACTTCAAGTTTTGGCACCATGGATTATAAAATATAAAATAAGAGGTCTGAAACATCTGTACAACTAAAAGATGGGATGAGAAAGGAGCGAGGCACTTTAAAAATAAAAATAATAGAGTTCAGGAAGAACCAGCTAGACCTTCTAAAATAAAGCATACTATTATTAAAAGTCAAGCTGCATGGAAGAACGAGGTGGCAGAGCAGATGAGCTGCTCCAGATTCACGTAAGCCAGAATGTCGATCTGACGTTACACGGAAACAAAAGGCTGCTTCTTCAGTGGGAAAATAGGCAAGACATTTGGCAGGCAGGACGAGCAGGCCAGTCTGCTATTCATTAACACTTCAGGGAAAGAGACCAGGGATGGTTGGATAAAGGCAACATTCAAAAGGAAATAGATTATTTTCCAGAACTGATGAAAAGTGTCTCCACGAAGGGCAGTGATACCCCCCCCCCAAAAAAAAAAGTGTCTCCACGGAGCAGAAAGGGGGAACCCATTTCAGAGATCTACATATAACCTCCTCTCTGGGGTACGGACAATAGGGAAGCCAGTGAAGGGACACATTGAGCAGTGTATGACATGAAAGAGTAATAACAATATGTAAGTTATTAAGGGTTCATGGGAGAGGGAAGGGAAATATGGGGAGCTAGTATGAGGGCCTAAGTGGAGGGAGGATGTTCTGAGAGTGATGATGGCAACAAGTGTGCAAATGTGGCCTGTATATAATTGATGTATGTATGGATCGTGATGGGAGCTGTATGAGCCCCCAATAAAATGATTTATATTAACAAGAAAAAAGGAGGGAGAGAGAGGAGCTTATACCAAGAGCTCAAGTAGAAAATATTTGGAAATGAATTTGGCAACATGTGTACAAATATGCTTGATACAAATGATGTATGGAATGTTATAAGAGCTGTAAGAGCCCCCAATAAAATCACTGAAAAAAAAAAAAGAGTGTCTCCACGAAGTCATGAAACACAATACGTACAAGTACAAGGCGATCCATGTTTCCACACCACAGTGAGAACTGAGGACACAGAGGTGAGAGAGAACTGTTTTCAGAAGTCATGGGAAATTACAGGCTGATGACAAAGGAACATTCAGAGGGGGCTGTCCGCAGCAACCCGAGAAGCACAGCAAGAGCAGAAAGGTGGAAAGGGAAAAGAGTGAGAGAGAAATATGCTTAATACTACCAAAGTGATCTGATACCGTGGCTTTAAAAGACAAAGCTATTAGGGTAGAAAACCACTATTGTGGGCGGAATGGGTTTCTAATTACGGATAATAAAGTTTAATTTGGACTGAGCCCCGGTGGCATACAAGGTTAAGTGCGGGACTGCAGTCCGCGGGCTTGGCTGTTCAAATCCAGCTGCGGTTCTCAGGAGCGGCACTGGGTAGCGCCCACAACCACCAGAGACAGTGATGTGCCCCCCCCCAAAAAAAAGTTTATTTTGCCAAGAAAATATAGTACACCACAAATTCTGTACACCACAAACATACCTCCATGTATTTGGTGGGTTCCAAGAAGGGGAGACAAATCTTTGAACACAGGGAAAGACTCTCAGAACTTGCACATAAAACAATATGAAAGCTCAATGGATTCAAAGTGTGGGATATAAGCAGACAGTTTCCTTTAGCTTTCAGGAATGCTGATGTAAGAGATTCTGGCCAGTTAATATTTGGGAGCACATCTTGCCTCAAAAGACTTCCAAACTCCTGAAGAAATGTTGTCAACTTATAATCTGAAATATTGAGGGTTTTTTGTGTGTGTATGTATATACACACATATATATATGAATCTTTTAAATCTATCAGCTAGACATGACAAAAAATCGATGGTTATCAAAAGAACCAACCGTCTGTCTTAGAAGAATAGCCAGAATGGTCCTTAGATGATGCTCAGCTACATTGTCAAAAATCTTAATTTATTATAAGTGTAGAGCAAGCAGCTGATGTTTTATAGACTTTCTGTACCTGCATTATCTTACAGAGAGAGAGAGAGAGAGAGAGAGAGAGAGAGAGAGAGAGAGAGAGAGAGAAACTGGAAAATAAATCCCAAAGCTTATGTTGGAAGCATCCAATAAAGTTCATTTTCTTTACACAGCTGTGCCCTTGAACATGATGGTTTCTGCAGGGTGTATAATAACAAACTATGGATAGCCTTGAGAAGAATGGGAATTTCAGAATACTTCACTGTGCTCATGTAGAAATTGTACATGGATCAAGGGACAGTTGTGCAAAGGGAACAAGGGAATATCGCACAGTTTTAAAATCAGGAATGGTGTGTGTTAGGGCTGTTTCATTTCACCATACTTATTCGGTCTTTATTCTGAGCAAATCAGCAGAGAATCTGGATTATATGAAAAAGAATGTGGCATCAGGATTGGACAAAGACTCGTTAACAACCTGTGGTACGTAGATGACACAGCCATGCTGGCTCAAAGTGCAGAGGACTTGAAGCACACGTGTGGATGAAGATGGAGGGTTGTAGCCTTCAGTACAGATTATGACTCAATGTAAGAAAAATCCTCACAATTGGAGCCATAGGTAACATCATGATAAATGGGGAAAGGTTGAGGTTGTCAAGGATTTATTCCTCCTTGTTTGAATCCACAATCAAGGTCATTGAAGCAGCACTCAAGAGATCAAAAGACATGTTGCATCGGATCGATCTGCTGCACAGGACCTCTTTAAAGTGTTCAGAACTAAGGTGAGCCTGACCCAAGCCTTGGTCTTTTTGATCACCTCATGTGGCAGTCATGTACTCATGGGTCGATTTCATGACTGGGAGTCTAGGGGAGGAGTCTAGTCTGTCAATTGGAGATAGCCAATGAGACTTCTGTGTGGGCATGATTTTCTCCTGAGAATTCTGGGAAGTCTCGTGGTATTTCCCAATTGGAGAAGAGAGACTTCACTCTCATTCTCTGGGAGATGAACTACTGACAAGACAATATGACAGCATGCTGATCGATCCTGATTCCTGGAGAATGAAGGAGCCGGAGGAGAGGCCACATGGGCTTGTCCTGATGGAGCCAAACCTCTGGGGCTAGAGAAGCCATGTGGAGACTCCTGCCAGTGCTGAGATGCTTGGGAGGCTATGAGGAGACCCCTGCCAGTGCTGAGATGCTTGGGAGGATATGGGGAGACCCCTGCCAGCGCTGAGATGCTTCTACTGCCACCATACACACAAGATTCTGCACCCACTCACCTGTGATTATCCTGGTGTCATCACACGTGCTTCATAAATCGGAAGGAGACTTTATAGACTGGTATTGGGCATATGGGCTAATATCAGACTTATGACTTTGGACTGGACTGAGTTGGGATGGTTTCTCAATGTTCCATTCCTCTTGTATATAAACCTTTCCCTTATATCCATATGTGTGTCTATGAATTTGTTTCTCTAGTCTACCCAGACTAACACACCTCATATTCATGCAAAAATTGGACTTCGAAGAAAGAAGCTTGATAAAGCATAGATGCAATTGAGGGTGGTGTTGGTGAAGAATTTTGAAAGTATCAAGCACTGTCAAAGGAACCAATCATGTGTCTTAGAAGACTGCCAGCATGCCCCTTAAAGGCAAGAATGACAAGACTCTGTCCCACGTACTTTGGACATGTCAGAAGAGAGAAGTCCATGAGGAAGGACATCCTCCTTAGTAGAGCAGAGGGGCAGTGGAAGAGAAGAAGGCCCTGGACACGATGGACTGGCACAGTGGCTGCGACAATGAGTTCAAACATGAAAGCATTTGTGAGGGTCAGGCAGGACCAGCTGATGTTGCGTTCTGCTGCACACAGGGTCACAATGAGTCAGAACTGACCCAATAGCACCAAACAATAGCTCTAACCAAACCAGTGGGCATTGAGTCAACTTTAAGAAATGGAGAGCAAGGGAAATGGGCGGGTGGGTGGATTGGGGGTGAGCGTTTGCAGAGCAAATCCATTCCCCAGTCAACAATTCACGTATGTTTTGTTTTGTTACGCTCACTGCAATTCCCACCATGCCTTCTTCCAACTCCCTCGCCTTGCCATCCTGGAGAGGGACATCATGTTCGAGATGGCAGGAAAGAGGAAGGCCCTCAATGAGATGGATGGACACTGTGGCTGCATCGATGGGCTCGGGCGCAGGGACCATGGTGAGGACGCTGCAGGATCGGGCAGCTTTTTCTTCTGTTGTACATGGGGTTGCGATGGGTCAGATGATGGCACCCATCAACGACAACTACATCACTCTGCCCTAAGTTTGGCTGAACCTAGAGCTATGCACGAGTTTGAATTCAGTTCCAGGGTGAAAGATGTGACGGGTAGATGGACGATGTTTTGAGAATGATGATAGCTGGACTCTCAGGGGTCCCTCCAGCCTCTCTCAGACTAGGAACACTGGTCCTTTTTTTATGATATGGAACTTTCGTCTGCAATTTGCTCTATCTAGGACCTCCCATGATGTTCCCTTTCAGAGCAGGGCACCAGGGGCAGCCAAGCACCTTCTAGTTCGTCTTATCTCTAGTCTTTGGGAGGCTGGGGTCCACATGGCCCACCCTACATCTTTTATTTCCTTCTGCCTTCATCACACCAGCCAGGGAGAGACCAGTAGTTGCACCTCAGATGGTTGCTCATGGGCTTTTAAAACTCCAATCACCAACTAGCCGGATTTTACGCCAATGTCACATGTGCTTGTGACGTGAACTTCCCCATGTCATATGTGCTGTTGGCGTAAAGTGGCAACAATCACAGAGGTTTGCATCTGTTGAAGGTAGAGATAAGGTCTAGTGTGTACGGAAACAACCCAGAGAAGTGCTTTTGGGTGTTCACAGGGAAGGGGAGGATTAAAAAAAAAGGTTGCTAGCACTGAAAGTTGGAAATAACCTCAATGTCCTAAAACTCTCAAAATGAAAAACAAAAAACAAAAAAACCCCTGCCGAATCTATGCCAAGTCAACATCCAGACAGGAGAAGAAATGGGCAGGTTTGGGCCCAGGTACGCAAAGGCACGCTGTGGACAGGAATGCACAAACGTGATGCAGACCAGCAGAGAGGGCTTGCCGCAATAAATCCTGAGTGGAATCAAAGCACCAGGACCACGTCACAAAAGGATGTGCAAGGTCTGTCTGACAGCACTTCCCCTTAAACGTGCTGGCGCGTGAGACACGCCCGCTGCAGATGGAGGTTTCCTGAGATGAGGGAGGGACATGAAGGTAAGAAGGGGTTTTTCTGACCTGGATTGGATCATCCCTGGGAGGACCTTTCTCCATAATCCGAAAGCACCTGACAAAATACTTATTGTAATAGCACCACATCCACCTCCCCCCCCCCGCCCCAAGTCATTTTTCTGGGGACTCTTACAGCTCTTATAACATTGTATACATCAATTGTATCAAGCATACTTGTGCGTATGTTGTCATCATCTCCAAAACATTTTTACTTGAGCCCTCACCATAGCCTTTTTAAAAAAAATCATTTTATTGGGGGCTCATACAACTCCTATCACGATCACCACATACGTCAATTGTAAGCAGGCCACATTTGCACACTTGTTGCCAGCGTCACTCTCGAAACATCCTCCTTCTACCTAGGCTTCCTTAGCCATGTCTCCTGTGTCATGCAGGATTCTCGCTCGCGGAATCCATGCTGGGTCTCGATAGAGCTGTAGGTTCTCGTGTGGGTCTCCTGTCCTCCCCCCTGCCTGCGAGTTTCATAAGACTGAGTCCTGGCCAGTTTGACAAGAGGATTAGAGCACCCTGGGAGTGCCTATACCCACAAGTACATACGTGTGTTTGCATGTGGACATATATGAGTGCAAAGGAAAATATGTGGACACATGTGCACTGTACCTGGGGGAGATCGTACATCTGATCCACACATGTGCACTTGCACACTCAGGTGAGTATGTTGTCTGTGCGTACAAGCACGCGAGTGTGTGGGTGACGTCTGTGTACATGTGTGAGTTTATGGGCAGGGTGGGGAGTGGGGCACCGCATGGAGATGGTGTCAAATGAATTCATGGGACTAACAACTTGGGTCCAAGAGGAAGGGGAGGGAGGGAGAAGGTAGGGATATGCTGTATGGGAAGTTCTGGGAAAGATGTTTCCACTCTCTGTGCAAAGTTCCCTTGAAAGTGTCCTGCCTCATGGTCCTGATAATGCAGTGACACTGGGACAGGATTTGAGGGTCTAATCAGTGGTGGCGGACACACACCAAACTGCTTGGAACACAGGACTCAGCACCAACGCAGACACAGAGAACCAGTTCCTCTTCTACAGGAAGAAAGGGCTCAAGGCGGTGAGGTCAAAGCTGAGCATGACACCAAACATAGAGATGTCCAAGCAGGAAAACAAGCTGTTAGGAAAACAATGATTACACGTCTGGTTGCCTGGAGGCTCACAGGACCTGGGTATAAAAGCCGCCCAGTGGAAGGAACCTCCATTCCAGCCTCAACTCCTCCCCGACAGCCACCCCAACCACACACCCATCATGTGCGATACCAGCTGCTCCTCTGGCTGCCAGGCGGCCTGCTGCCCAGCCCCGTGCTGTGTCCCCGCCGCCTGCTGCTCATCCTCCGGCTGCGGGAGCTCCTGCTGCCGCCCAGTGTCCTGTGTGACTCTGCTGTGCCGGCCCGTGTGCGGTGTGGCCGCCTCCTGCCAGGCCCCCTGTGGGCTCCCCAGCTGCTGCTCTGGAGGCTGCCAGTCCCCATGTGGACTCGTGTGCTGTGGCCAGGCCTCCTCCTGCAGCTCGGGCTGCTGCGTGCCCAGCCCCTGCCAGGCAGCCTGCTGCGTGCCCGTGAGCTGCAAGCCTGCCGTGTGTGTGCCTGTGGGCTGCAAGCCTACTGTGTGCATCCCCGTGAGCTGCAAGCCAGCCATCTGCATGACCCCCTCCTGCCAATCTTCCTGCTGCTGAACCTTCGGTTCCCCACCTACACACCCTGGAGGACCCTCTCTCATCCTGTGTTGGGAACTGTCCCTTCCCTCTCCGCACTGATCCACAACCTGCTCAGAAGGGCTTCTTCTTCCCCAAACCCCCTTCCAGGGTGGACAGAGGCACACCCCAAGAAGCCTGTTCCTGACCCTCTCACTGTCTTCTTCTTCCACCCAACTTTGGACCCGTCATCTTTTTTTTTTATTTCTAAAATGAATAAACTTGTTGGATTTTCATCCTCTTCACTGGTGTCTCCTGGTCTAAAGTGTTCTTTCCTACGATGTTGCTTGATGTGGAAGCTAGTCCTGCCCCCTTTCCTGTGAGCGCCAGCACCGGGGTCTCTGGCATTTGGTGGTTCCCACCCCTTCCTCGAAGGATGCAAACTCTCTCCTGCTCTGATTTGCCAACCTCACCTCCTGGACCCAAACTGACGGTGTTTTTGTGCATTCACATGCATGTGCGTGGGTATATGTGTGTGCTTGTATGCAGAAGTGAGGGTGTACTCATGTGTGAATATCTGCTGGTGCGTGGGGATATGTGTGTGCATGCATGTACACTGTGCGAATGTGTGCATAACTCTGAATATGTGCATGAGGGTATGTATGTGCAGGTGTGTCCATGAGTCTTTGTATGTATGTGAGAGTGTATATGTGCATGAGAGTATTGTGTGGAGTGGGTGTGTTTGTGGGGGTCACATACATCATGTGCATGTATGTGTTTGTATGTAGGCATACATGAGTATACATGTAGGTTATGAGTAAACATATATGTTATACATATGCATATGGATGTGCACATGTGTATGTGCATGCTGTGTTAAATGTGAGCATATTGCACATGTGCCTGTCTGTGCACACATGTGCATTGTATGTACAGGTACAAGGGAGTGTGTGTAAGGTATGGGTGTATCATTGTATATATACAGTCATGTGCATATGAGTGCATGTGAGTGTGCACAGGTATGTGGAAATAGTGGCAAGCATGTAGTCACTGAGGGTGAAAGGTGAGAATTTTTACTCCCGTAAAGTAACAGTCTCAGGAAAGAGCACAACTATCCTGTCCTGTGGGGTCACTCTGAGTTAGAATCAGCTCAGGGGCAGTGAGTTGTGTTGGCTTGTAAGGTGTAGTCATTGTGTGAGTGTACATATATGCGTGCATGTGTGTGTGTGTGTGTGTGTATGTGCTCACCCATATGGGAGTTGACAGGACATTTCACAAACACAGCACTCAGGTTTGTCAAAATACCCAGCTACCCCTGTGCCCAGGACAAGCAGAACTCAGACCACTGAATGGGCAAGCACCCTGTAGCTACTCACCCCCTTTCTGCAAACTGCCCCTCCCGGCCCCTTGTCTGACACTAAAGGCACTTCCCTCACCCCCATGGGGTGGCCATTCCCTGGTTATTTCAAGGAGGGGTCTCATGTCCAACCTCAGACAGCCAGGCCCACAGCACACTGCCCCCAGTTAACAAAGCTGCTCCCCCTCTCCCACTCTGACCTCCAGCGGCAAAGGATGAGGGCTGCTCTGTCATCTGCCCTGGGGCTTCTCCCTGCACCTTCCAGGGCTACTGCTGACCATGGTCCTGACCCTCCAGAGTTACAACAGGGGAAGAGGAGAGCAAGAGGTCAGCCTCCCCTGCCCAAGAGGATGTTCTGGGGGGGGGGGGGGGGGGCACCTTTGTGACCCTTCAGAGCTTTTGTGCTGCAGCACACACACATCACACTGCCCTGCCCTGTCGGTGCCTCCCTATCCAGAGAGTTTCCTGCTGGAGTTCCCTCCACCTCCTGTGCATCACCACCCACTCCCAACCTAAGTAACACCCTACTGGAACCTTCCCCAACGTCTGCAGCCCATCTTTCCTTTGAGGGCATCTGCGATGGGGCCCTTGGAGCTCTGCATTCAACAACATCCCCTGCTTTCTGCAGAAGTCGCTCAGCGGATGATATGCCCCATCGTGGATGCCACGTCTTATCCCTGGGAATCCTGACCCTTGGGCTCAGGGCCCCTGCAAAGGCTGTTGCTTTCACCCCACAGTCCGGGATCCAGCTGCTGGAACCCCAGTCCACGTGTCCCAGCAGCCCTAGCAACACAGGTCTGCTCCCCAAGGGGCCTCCTTAAAGCCCCCTCAGGAGCTCATGTGGGTGCCCTAATTCTACACACACACACACACACACACACACACACACACTGCAGAGGTCCTGGCTGGCCTTCCCTCAATGAGCCTGGAGAGGACCAAGCAAGCCCACCAGAGGGCTCCCACCTGCCCTCCTGGGCAGTTCATCACCTGACCTTCAGAAGTCACAATAGCCTCTGAAATGTTGGGGTCATTGCTGAACCCCAGAAAAGGTCTGAGTTGAACAGACCCATTCCTACCTCCATTTGCTTAAATCCCCAAACATTTAAATATAAAAGACCCCAGGCCGTCTGGGCCCAAAGATTATGAAACCAATTCTACACCATCATCTGCCGCCAGACCAGAAGGTCAGAAATGGAGCACCCGGTAGTGATGATGTCTCAGAGAGTCTTCTCTTCCTCCCCACCTGCAGAGAGAGGAAGGGGGCTATTCTTGATGTAGGGCTAAGGAAACCCTTGAGGTTCAAGGCCCCTGTCTAGGGAGCTACTATATCTCCCATTTATAAGGGGACTTCTGCCAAGAACCTCCCTGTCAGAGATTTCCTGCACTTCCCTGACCCCTTATTCATGGTCTGACTCCCCTAGGACATAATCCATGTTTTCTTGCTCCTCAGATCCTAATAACACCACAGAACCTAGAGTCTGCCACCACAGCTGTTGAGACTCTGAATGCGTCATTCATAGAAAGAGTAAGCATCATGTGTGGAGAATCCATAGTCCACGGAGGCACATGTGTGTTCTCTCTCAGTGCAAAAGCAATTCAATGACACCCAGAGCTTCTCCAGGAATCCCCATTCTCCTGAAAGAGATCTCCAGGTTAAGGTGAGGGGTTGACCGGGCACATCAAATATCTCTCCCTTCATGTGGCAGTCATGTGCTTGTGTGTCAATTTTATGATTGGGAGTCTAGGGGTGGAGTCTAGCCTGTCAATCTGGAGCTATCCAATGAGACCTCTGTGTGGGCATGGCATTCTCCTGAGAATTCTGGGAAGCCCCGCAGTATTTCCCAATTGGAAAAGAGAGACTTGACTCAGTCTCCATGATGGTGAACTGTTGACAAGACAAGATGGCAGCATTCGAGGAACTGGAGGAGCCAGAGGAGAAGTTACAAGTCCTTACTCTGATGGAGCCTGACCTCTGAAGGTGAAAAAGCCACAGAGAGATCCTGTCAGCACTGAGATGCCTCTACTGCCACTGGGCAAACAAGAATCTGCACCCACTGGCCTCTGATTGTCCTGGTGCCATTGCAAGTGCTTCGTAAAACAGAAGAAGACTTTATAGACTGGTATCGGAGATATGGGCTAATATGGACTTATGAATTTGGAATGGACTGGGTTGGGATGCTTTCTCCATGTTCCATTCCTCTTGTATATAAACCTTTCCCTTATATCCATATGCATGTTTATGAATTTGTTTCTCCAGTCTACCCATATTAATACATTCCATCAATCTCCAACATGACAGTCAAAAACAACACAACAAGGAAAGTGGGATTGGGAAACGTGTGAGGTTAGTGCCAGACTCCCTGAGCAATCTGCCCGAGGTCAATTGCCTCAATACAGGGCAGTGAGCTATTCTGAGGCACAGCAAAAGCCTTTCCCTCCTGAGGATGAAGAGAGGTTGAAATGGCTGGAACCTAAGAAATCAGGCATCAGAAACAACGGAGCTATGGCTAATGGCATTCTATAAGCCTATGGGCAGGTCCCCTTTAGTCTGTGGAGCAGGGCAGGGCTGTACAAGCTCAAGGCAAGATCACCAGGGCTTTTTCAGGGGAACTCTCCTATTCAGTTGAGAATGGAGCCCCCTGCGACCCAACTGAGGCCTCAGATAGCCCGTGCCATAGGTTTCAGAATCACGCACTAGGTAAGACCTATGTGAGGGCCTTAGAAAAATGGTTTGTTTCATCTTTGACAAGATCCGCCGCAGGAGAAACAGCTTAAAAATTGAGTCCCGATAAGTAACAGAGCTTAGGAAACATCTGGGACATTTCCGCAGATTCCCCTTAACCCGATGTATAACCAAGCCCACACAAGTTCAAGGGCATCAGCCAGTAATCCATGACTTCCTAAAAAAAAAAAATCCATAGTTTGAAAAAGAGGCTAGACCATCCTGTCTCTAAAATATATCATCTACAAGGTCAAATATGCAACCATCAACATTTAGGAAAGTTAAGTCCAGGGAAAACAAAATAGAAAGGGTATTCAACAGAAACAACATTTGAGAGACACCAGGTGTTGCATTTGACCAACAATATATACTTGAACCCCTTCTTCTTCCGTCACTAAAGAGGCACAGAATCACGGGCCTCTGCTGGAAATTAAACTGCCCTGTGTAGCATCAGGAAGGAATCCAAATCGTTCTTCAGCTACACAGAATAACTGACCTCCCTGTGGACACCAGAAAGCACCTTAAACACTGCCTTCACCTCCTGACAACAAAACAAACAAGAATCAAGTTATACAAACACAGGACTTCTCTGTCACCCTCAGCCTTCGTCGCTAGTAGGTGAAGGGATCATGCTTTCAGTCAGGGGGGAATTTCCTTTCCAATTTTATTGTGAAAATTTCAAATCCACAGAAAAATGAGAGAATAATCCAATAAATATCTGCATATGACCATTGAGCTTTTCTACATGACTGAGTCCTTTTGTTCATCACACCATCCATCCATCCACACAACATTTTTTTTTTACCAAACTCTCTAAAAGTAGGTTGCAGACATTATGACAAAAGTGTCTTGGCCTGTGTCTTTCCCCATAGTCTCAATTGAAGAAAAGCAGATATTTCAGTAGGAAGATAGGGAAAATAAAGGTGCAATTTCTTTCTCAACACAGTTCACAGATGCTCAGAATCCCTTCTGTGGATTTCTCGAGAACCTAAATGAGAAGTCTCTATTTTAGAGGGAGGTAGTTACAAAGCGCTCGTTGGGTAGGTGTCTAAGAAATCTTGCCGTTTTGCCAATCAGAGGGACATTTTCATTGGGTGATCTCTCACTGCCATTGAGCAAATTCTAACCCCTGGTGACCCACCGTTCTCCTGTGGAGCATCTGGCAGTTTTGAACTCATGACTTTGTGGTTGGCCGGCCAGCACATCACCACTGTGTCTCTAGGTCTCCTCCTTGCTTCTGACCTAGAAACTACAAAAAAAGCTCTAAGACTCGGAACAGACCATATGGGGTTAGCCTGCCAAAGCACTTCAAAGTCTCTACTGGTGACAGCCAAAACCAGGATTCCCACTGTTCACCTCGGCTTGTGAGTCACCTCCCAGGAGTTCATCTTGCAGAGAGGAGCGTCTGCCTGCCCGTGGCCTCCACATTCCCACTCTGGGGTCGAAACCTCGGAGACACTCTCGCAAAGAAACCTCAGGAGTTGAATTCGATCGTGTTCATCGTGGCACCACCTGCAGTGCTCAACTTTTGGAAACACTACACTTACTTGTCCTTCTGCTGGAGGGTAGAGAAGCAAACGTAGTCACACAAGGGGGCGCGGGAGCATATTCACAGTGAGCGGGCTACCTCCTACAAAACGTGGAAGAAGCTTAGCCAAATTCCATGGAGAGTGAACTGCCTCCGAAGATTCTGTTCAAAAACTAAGTTTGGGGCTAAGCCCCGGTGGCGTAGTGGTTGTGCGCGGGACTGTGGCCCACTGGGATGGAGGTTCAATTCCACGGAGCAAAGGCTGATCCTCCTACTCCCACCACCTAAGGGCAGTGATGCCCAAAAAAACAAACAAACAAAAAACTAAGTTTGGAATTGGACTTTACAGGAATCAGAGACACAGTCCTGTGTCAAGAACTCAATTCTTGATTAAAAGCAGCCGAACAATGAGCATGTGATTTCAGAGACTGATTACCCCAAGAAGTTTGTGGTAGTTACATAAGTTCTTGTCTACTAGAGTGAAGGGGTGGAGTCTAGCCTGCCAATCAGGTCACAACCTGATAATAGTGCTTCCTTGTAGGAGTGTCCTTCTCACAAGGATTCTGGAAACTTCCTCCCTTTCTCACTGGAGCTGGAACGCACTCTCTGTTTCACATTCCTGATGACAAGCCACATGAAGCCATGCTGATGGCAGTCAGGACCCTGGAGCTGGAGGAGCCACGTGGAGGCCCACACCAGCCCTGAGATGCTTCCACCACCACTGGATCCACAAGAATTTCCACCCACTGGCCTATGATCCTCCTCCATTTGGCATCAAAGCATGGCTACATGAGTTGAAAGAGGAATTTATGGACTAGTATGGGACATATGGGCTAATATTGGACTTATAGACTTCATCTGTACTGGGACGGGATGTTTTCTTACTATACAACTGCTCTCTGATATTAAGCTCTCTCTTACACACAAAGGGGGGGGAGGTGAATGAATTTCTCTAGTCAACTAGACTAACACAAAGTTCCAAATAAATTATTGAAAATGCTCTAGCTGGAAAAAAGAGGAGTTGCTGAGCCCTGGTGGCGTAGGGATTGAGTGCGGGACTGTGGCCCACTGGGTTGGCGGTTCAAATCCAGCAGCAGCTCTCCAGGAGCAAGGCTGGGCCTCCTACTCCCACGAGAGGGTAGTGATGCAAAAAAAAAAAAAAAAGAAAGAAAAAAAAGAGGAGCTAAGGGCTCAAAAGGAAAGTAGATATTTTGAAAGATTGTGATGGCAATGTGTGTTCAAATGTGTTTGGTAAAGTTGATGTGTGGATTGTTGTAAAAATGATGATTCCCCAATAAAGTGATCTTTTTAACAAAAATGAATAATCATACATAAATAAATACATGTAGGAAAAAAAGAACTGGGGTGATGATAGTGGGGAGTGTGTGGGGTGAGGGAAGAAGCATTAAAGAACCCGAGGAGAAAAAAGAAAATGCTCTGGCTTCCATGTTAGGTGATGGATTCGTGGGGATTTACTATGGGACAATAATCAATTTACCATCCATCAGTAAAAAATGAATTATACCAGGGCTCTCCAAAAGATTTGTGGGAAATGGAATTAATACTTTCACTCAAAAGCTCACTGCCATTGAGTCGATGCTGACCTACAGAAACCTAGAAAACACGTGGCACTGCCCTCTGAGCCTGGAACTGCCTATGGAGCAGATGTCCTCATCTTTCTCCCAAGGCACGGCTGGTGGCTTTGAACCACTGACCCAGCAGATGGCAGCCCAACATGCCACCAGGGCACGCCCAGGGTTTCACCCAGGGACTCTTTGAAGCCCCCTTGTACATGTCCCAGTGATGGAAGCCCCAGGCTAAGGACAAATCCAGCTTGTGAAACTGAGATCAAAAAGGTCAATGTGCCCATTGGATTTTATTCCCCATGACGTGTGAAATAACGCTTCTGGTCAACTGGGAAGTCCAATCCTCGAGGCCGTAAGGCATTTTGACAGCAGCTCCAGAGCTTGTTGGCAAGAATTGACAAGAGAAAGAAAACGAGTCTGAGGGAACACAAAGAAGAGGAGAACAGAGCCCCGGAGAGCCTAGCAGGTCTCGGGAAATAGAGAGAAAGAAGACTGATGCCTTCAGGCCACGTTCCCTACCAGGGATCCCTTCTCAGCACCCCAGGTCCCCCACCTTGCCAGGAAGCATGGGGAGAAGGGATTTCTGTAGAGGGGCTTGCCTAAAAATGCCTCGAAGAACAGATTCCAGAACACAGAAATAAAAAGAAAGGGAAGAGAACGGAGCTAGCTGGGAAAAGCACAATTTATTTGGCTGCTACATGAAGCTCATGGAAAGGTCTCCTGGAGGCCAGGACTTCCACAAGGGCACGGGTAGGGTCAGAGAGGAACCCAGATGGTTCTGCCACCAGAGAGACTTCTGGACCCAGAGGCTAGGTTGAGAATGTGTCTCTGCCCGTGTGCAGAACCGGCAGGCCCACAGAGGGCTCATTCTCACTGGAGGTAAGTGGAGAGATGCCCGCACTGGGAACGGCTCCTTTGGAGACATGAGGCTAACAGCAGGCGGGGGTGCGATAGGAGACAGGTCTGCAAATGAGGGTGGGGCAGGAGGGCTGGCAGCAAGGGGAGGACTAACAGACAGGGGTCAGGCACGCCGCAGACTTGCAGCTCAAAGGCACGCAGCAGGCTGCCTGGCCACAAGTCACGGGGCAGCGCGGGGACTGACAGCCACCAGAGCAGCAGCTGGGGAGCCCCCAGGGGGCCTGGCAGGAGGTGGCCACACCCCACACGGACCAGCACAGCAGAGTCACACAGGACGCTGGGCAGCACCAGGAGGGTGAGCAGCAGGCGGCAGGGACACAGCCTGGGCGTGGCACATGGCGGTGTGTGTGGCTGAGGCAGGCTTCAGGGAGGAGGTGGCAAAGGTCGGACTTCTCCTCCTGCTGGGGGCCTTCATATCCAGGCCCCACTAGCATCCAAGCAACAGAGAGCACCCTGTTGTTTTCCTTGTTTTTGCTTCCTCTGGGCTGTCTCCCACAACTTTATTCTCTCTTGTAGAATTGGGGAGGGGGGGGAGGTTGGTTTGGCCCTAATGTCATGCCTCCTTGCTTCTTCTCCCAGCTCTTGTTTCCATTGGAAACCTGCCCATCTGTCTTCCTGGCTCCGTCTACATCCTGCCTCCTTCTTTACTGTTTCAGCTGTGTTCATGTGACAGAACTCCCAGAACACGGATCCCCAGACTCCCCTCTCGGTGTGACAGTGAGCCTCCCGCATGCAGGAAGAAGTCCATGACAGAGAGGAGGGTGACCCACTCATCCGTGAGTCCCAGAGATGAGCATGCAGCTGGAGAGCTGGTAGGTACACGTAGAAGAATACGGAGACTGCTGTCCATGAGATACACAATTTTGTATCACCTGGATAAATAAAAATAAAGGGGTGTGGTCTAGCCTGTCAAATCAGGTCACAACCGGGCGATGCCTCCTTATGGGCATGGACTTACGATGCCTCTCTTCCTCCCTAAAAGCAGGACATTCTCTTTCTGCTACACCTTTCCTGTTGAAACCACACAGAGCCACACTGAGGGAGATGCCTCCACCACCATTGGATCCACAGAACTTCCCACCCACCAGCCTGTGCTCTTCCTGCATGGGGCATCACTGCTTGAGTCTGAAGAGAAATTCATGGGCTAATGTCAGACTCATGGCCTAATATAGAATTTAGGGACTTGGGATGGGATGTCTGGTTGATGCATAATTCCTTCTTGTTATAAAATTCTCTCTTACACACATATGAGTATCTCCTAATTTGTTTCTCTAGTCAACCCGGTCTAACACAGATATGTGTAGATTGAGGGATTGAATTCTACACAGAACTTCTTGTGGGTGGTGACAATGGATCCTTGACTAAGGAAGTAAGATGAGATAAGGTGGAAGGATATCCTGAATAGAAGTGCAGATCTACCAAAGCCCAAGACTGAATTTGGACCAAGCGTGCGCCCAAGGGTTATGTAGAGGGTTCTGCCTCTGAGGTGGAAGGGTATGACAGAATATCTAACAGTTAACTTAGGAGAACAAAAGAAAACTGGGAGAACTTGAGAGAATTTCTAGAGATAGACTAGCCTACCAGTCCACTATGGATCAAAAACAAATGATCTGACAAATATTTTCAGGCAGCCCAAGATTGTGATCCCTGAGAAAAGGACAGATTTCTGTCTGGACTAAGTTTCCCAAGTAGTGCAGGGAATCTGAGCTCGAGTCAAACACCGAAGTCCTCTCATGCTGAGGAGGAAGAGATCAGAGTTTGGGACAGTTGGATGTCCACGAATGTGAAGGTCTGGGTATCAAGAGGAAGAGATCAGTGCATAGAACAGGTTTGCTTAGTTTATGTGATGGCTACCGGTGGCTACCTGGGAGAGGGCAGGACCACATAGCATAGGGTAAGTCCACTGAGGATTTATAAGAGTGAAGCAGCTACAAGGTGAGAACGAAACCCACCGGCATCCTGATGAGACCCTATGCAGGTTTAAGGGCTACCCCTACAGTAAGACCAGCTAGAGAATGTGCTAGTAAAACCTTTCATGATCCATAAGAAGACCTCCATGAGAGACACTTTGAAATGTGAGCACCGCACCACCAAGTTAAAAAGCTTAAGACATTCCACAGAGTGACCTTAACCTAAACCCAAGCCTTCACACATTCAGGGGGAACAACTGGTAATTTATTCAATTTAATTCCTGCTAACACAAAAATCAATCCTCAGAAGAAGATCATAGAAACTAGAGTCTCTAACGTGCACTATCTGCATTGTCAGATAGATCATCAAAAGTCACTAGACATGCCAAGCTACAGGATAATGAGCCCCACACTCAAGAAAGAAGAAAACAAAAGCAGTCAAGAAACAAAATCAGGGGCTGAGCCCCGGTGGCGTAGTGGTTGTGTGCAGGACTGCGGCCCACTGGGACAGAGGTTCAATTCCAGCAGTGGGGCTGGGCCTCCTACTCCCACCACCGGAGAGCAGTGATGTCAAAAAAAAAAAAATCAGATGAACTATGTGTCAAACTTGGGGAACAATGCTTTTAAGGCAGCTGTGCAATTATGTTAAAAGAACAAAAGGGGACTGAACCCTGGTGGCATAGTGGTTGAGTCCAGGACGGCGGCCCACTGGCTTGGCAGTTCAAATCCAGCAGCAGCTCTCCAGAAGCAAGGCTGGGCCTCCCACTCCCACCAGAGGGCAGTGATGCCTGAAAAATAAAAATAAAAAAAGAACTAAAGGAACATATTATGCGAATGAGGAAATGGAGAGGTAATCGAGAAAGAAATTAAGCAATAAAAAGTGAAAAGTCTCGGGGCTGAGCCCTGGTGGTGTAAGTGGTTGAGTGCAGGACTGCGGCCCGTGGGTTTGGCGGTTCAAATCCAGCAGCGGCTCTCAGGAGCAGCGCTGGGTAGCGCCCACGACCACCAGAGGCAGTTGATGCCCACCCCCCAAAAAAAATTCAAAAAAAAAAAGTGAAACGTCTCAAACTAAATGTTCAATGTCTGAAATGCACCACTGGAGCCTAACCACAGACTGAAGGGGTAAGGAGAGAGTCAGGTAGCTTGTCCTCAATAGAAAAGATCCAATGAAAGCAAAAGAAAGAATGATTGCTTGGGGGGAAGAACTGTAAAAAACCTGTGAGGCAACATGAAACACCCTGGCCTGCAGGTAACTTAAATTTCAGAAGGAGAAAAGGATTCTGAAACTTAAAATTTTTTGAAGAACGATTCAAGAAAAAATTCCTAGATTTGAAGTTTTCACATACCAACTTACAGATTCAGAAATCCTAGCAAGGTGGTGAAAACTGAAAACAATGAGAAAATCTTGAAAGTAAAGAAAACTACCTCCAAGAAAGCCCAGAAAGGAATTAGCATTTTAAAAAAATAAAAAGAATGACCATTTACCTCTGTGGCATTACATGATCTCCTGTCAACTTGTGAAGGGGTGGAGTCTAGCCTGTCAATCAGGCCATAGCCAATGAGGCTTCTGTGTGGGCCTGACTTTCTCCTGGAAACTCGTGTATTCCTCTCAGGAGACGGGAGACTCACTCTGCTTCAACTCCCTTCAATTCCCTGTAGGACATTTCTGTTGACAAGCCACATGAGCTACACTGATAGAGCCAGAGCCCTGGAGCTTAAGAAGAGTTCTGAGGACACCAGCACTGAGATGCTTCCACCACCACTGGATCCACAAGACTTTCTACCCACTGGTCTGTGAGCTTCCTGCATTCAGCTGTGTAAGTAGGAAGAGGAATTTATGGGCTAATATCAACATATGGGGTAATATCAGGCTCAAGGACTTGATCTGGACTGGGCCAGGATGTTTTCTTAATGTACAATATCCCTTTGCTATAAAGTTCTCTCTGACACACATTTAAGTGTCTATGAATTTGCTTCTCTAGTCAACCCAGACTAACATAACCTCCCGAAGAAACAAGTGGAACACTATCTTTTCATGATAAAAAGAGTCAAAACAGAATTCTATCTAGCAAAAAAAATAAAAAGGGTAAAATTAGGACATGTTCAGGAAAACAGAAACTGAGAGAATCCCTCAAGGTAAACTTATGCCAGAAATGCTAACGAACATCCCTTTGGTTAAATGTCAACGACTTCCAGGGGAAACGGATGCTGCAGGTGTGGAATGAAAAACATATACTCTACTGAAGTCAGTAAATGGGAAAGACTCCCCTTTTTTCTTCTAATTGACTTGAAAGGAAATTTATCATATATATTATTCAACATCTAGGTAATATTAGCCCCAATTCTTTATGTCTACAAGTATTGGTGTTTGGGGCTTTTGTTGTGTTTAATTGCTGGTGCAGGTACCAAGGGGAGGCATGGTGGTGCAGTGGTCACTCATTGGACTGCTAAGGAAAGAGACAGCAGTTCAAAGCCACCAGCCTCTCTCCAGGAGGAAAGACAGGGCGTCTCATGGGGGCAGAGCTATTCTGTCCTACACAGTCAGACGAGTCGCTATTGACTCAGTGATGTGAGTACCAAAGGCTTAGTTTTTCCACCTCGCAGAACCACTCTGCGTTCTTTCTTTGCACATGTTCTGACCACGCAGTTTTACATTCTCAGATGCAAAATAGTCTTCAGTCATCGAAAGGCGGTCAATTCTATTAAATTGCCCCTATGTGCTAGTCTGGGACTAGAGAAACAAATTCACAGACTCTGTAAGAAGGAGGTTTATATACAAAAGCAATTGAATACTGAGAAAACACCCCCACCTAGTTCAGATCAAGTCCATAAATGTGATATTAGTCCCTATGTCTGATACCAGTCTATAAAGTCCTCTTCAGATTCACAAAACACACACAGTGATGCCAAATGAGTGGAATGATGTCAATGGGTGCAAAGTCTTGTGGATCCAGTGGTAGTGGAAGCATCTCAGCACTGACTGGAAGAGGTCTCCATGTGGTCCCTCCAGTTCCCAGGACATGTCAGCATAGTGCCATGTATCTTGTCAGTAGAGCATGTCTCAGGGAGTGGGCAGAGAAAGTGTGTATTTGGTTTCCAAGGAGGAAATACAGAAGTTCCCAGAATCCTCAGGAGAAGGCCATGCCCACACAGAGGCCTCATTGGCTCTATCCTGATTGACAGCTAGACTCCACTCCTCCACTTTTCCTTTTCACACCCCTATACTTTTAATCCTCAAATTGACACCAGATTAAGTAACTACCACGCCATAGAAACGAATGGGGCTTCTATTATTGAGGCAATAGGCTAGCTTCTTAGTTGGAGAGATCTAAGTCACTGCATTCCCAAAGGGCATGTTGCTTGGTGAAGTAACAGGCATCGAAAAAGAGGAAGATGCTTGACAAGATGGCTTGAGCCAGTGGCTACCACAGTGGGCAGAAACCTAAGAACAATGGTGAGGGGGGCAGGGCCAGGCCATGTCTCTCTCTGTTGTGCCGAGGGTCCCGAGGAGTGAAAGTCAGCCTGAAAGCACCTCACGGCGACAGCAGGAAGGCACCAGGACATCTGCTGGAATGGCCTACCTTCTCCAAGGTTAAAGACATCAAAACCAGGCCAGGGTGACTTAAAAAGAAAAGAAAAAGGAGGTTTCCTGCAGAAACATAAGAACAGAGCAGCAGGATACTAAAAGCAACACCAAAGGAAGAAGTCGATGGAGTCCCGGGAAGGAAAGGGCTCTCAGAGAGGAAGGCTGGAATGTGAGGACCAGCGGAGAGCAGGGGTGGGCAAACTCTTGAGACCGAAGAGCCAATCCTGTCCCTCTGAACAATTGTAGAATCATTCAAGAGCCTTCCATAGGTTTTTCCAAACAAATGGAATCACCGTGATCGAAAATAATCGCCTTCAAATGTTTTCAATGTTATTTCAGAAGCGAGCATTCGCACGGAAAGAGCCGCATAAGGCTTGCGAGTGGCGGTTTGCAGACCCAGGCCTACAGGAAAGGCACGGGGAAGTGAGACCCAGAGGAGCCATTGGACCCACCCGAAAGGAACTGTCTTGGACCCGTGCCCAGGGATCATGGCTTATCAAGAGGTTGCTGTCAGATGACGCTTTGGCTCTTACTAGAGTAAAGATGCTGAAACTTCTTCCTCCCGTCCCATTGCTCCTTGATCATCTGCTATCTTCTGAAATGGATGGATGCAGACTCGATTTTTCTTTTCTTTTCTTTTCTTTTTGCTGCAAAAGGAAGCTTTATTGTTTCCATTTGATCCCAGTTTGGGGGAGAGGTTCCAGGGCTGGACACTGCAGGAGGTGGGGCAGGGGCAGAGGCAGGTTGACCAGATGGTGGACGCTGGCCACCGCTTCGGTGGAATTATTCTGACAGATCTGAGGGTTCATGATGGGTCTATGTGGAGGTCACCACACACAAAAATGCTACCTGGTCCCAATAAGAGGGGATGGCCAAGAAGATGGCCCCGAAGGTAACGTCCGGCAAGGAAACTGGAAAGTGGTGGGAGGTTGGAGGAAGGGAGCCCCTGTTCAAACACTGTTGAAGCAAGACACAGATCCACGGGACGACAGGACAAGCTTTGAATGCAGACTCATTTTTGTTTGTTTGTTGTAGCACAGTGGTTCCTGACAACCGGACCAACAACATCATGATAGACAGGCAAAGACTGGCGTCACACACTTCACCTTGCTTGGATCCATTATCAGAGCCCAGGGAAGCAAATGTCAGGAGCTCCAAGGACACACCGCATTGGGCAGACCTCTGGGCAGTCCTGCAGCACAAAGGTATGACTTCAAGGATGGCGTCTGTCCATTCCAGTGCTGATCACCAGCCCTCTGCTTCACTGCCCCTCTCCCTTGGCCAGCCTTTAGGAAGGCAGTGACTTGTGTATCTCTTTCAGCCAAGAGGGAAGGTGGAGGAGATGACCAATAGGAGAGAGAAAAGGAAAGAGACGGGGGACAGGGAGAATCAACCCAGCAGCACCGTGGTCCCGGAGAAATCCCCTGTGTCAACCCAGTGGGCCACTCAGAATAGGGAGAACAAGGGCAGAAGAAGTCATGATAGGCAGAATTAAATGCCCTCAAAATACGTTGAAGTTCTAGCCCTTATGCCCATGAATAAGACCTCATTTGGAAACAGAATCTTAAAAGAAGTTACATGCCTGCCCCTCCTCTCCTTCTGAACCTCTGAACCGCTATTGCTCCTGATGCCAGCCCCCAGGCATGAGCGCATGAGCTCACAGGAGATTGAAAGGACTCAAGAGGGAGGTATTCTTCCAAGCATTTTCACAGGGGATTAACTTTAAGTACAAATAAAGATGAATGTTATATGCACACACACACGTAAGACACGGAACCAGTGATGGGAATGTGTCCTGAATGCAGAATGAGGGATGACCCAGTAAGCCTGGGCTGGAGCAGCCAGGAGTTTTTCCCTGGGGAGCACTCCATGCCTTAGGAAATCAGCTCCAAACCAAACTGCCCTCCGTGGGGTTGAGACTGACTCAGAACGACTTCACAAGGCAGAGTAGGGCTCCTCCCCAGGGTTTCTGAGACACCACACCTTGGTGAGAGCAGACGCCCTTGGCGCTCTCCCCGAGACAGCCGGGAGGTTCAAACTGCTAACCTTGAAGTCAGTAGTCCAGCACATAATCCACCACACTCCCGGGGTTCCCTAGGAAATGCAAGGGGGCTTCAAAAGGTTCATGGGAAACCCCATTCTTTTCACGCCCTCATAAACTTTCTGAAGCTCCCTTCAAAATTCTGACAATTCTGATAAGATGGAAAAATTCATCCTCAAGCCAATAAGGCATTTGACATCAGCGCCAGCACTGGCTATCCCAGGTGTCAAGGTGGGGAGTATGAGGCAGCCAGACCCAGCAAGAGGAGAAAGGCATGGTCGCCGCACCTAAGGACACCTGGGAACATCTGGAGATAGCCCCTTTAGACCACTTTCTCCAGAGAGAGTGCTTCCCACCATCCCCGCCCACCCTCACCCCCCATACAGACACACACACCCTGCTGTGGACCATTTCTCAAAGAGATGGCTGAAGAGGGAGTTCACCTGCAAATCCCTTTCCATCCACAATAACGGAGAGACATGGAACTACAGAAAGACCAGCAACAGAGGACGATTGGTGAAATTTATTTGGCTGACAGACTTTGGCTTCCTGCTGGAAACAGAGAAGGACTCTGGGTGCCAGGATTCATGGGCTAGGCAGGGATTCAGATGGTTCTGCCACAAGGAGGGACTTCTTGCCCCAGAGTTCAGGAAGTTCGTTGAGCACACCTTTCATCTACCCAGCATGGAGAACCTGAAGGATCACCAAGATTTGTTCCAGGAGGAGCAGCAAGTGGGAACCTGCCAGCACTGGGAGAGTCTGGGTGGGAGGCATGGGGTCAGCAGCAGGCAGAGGTTCCGCAGGCGAGGGGTTTGCAGAGGAGGGTGGAGCAGGAGGGCTGGCAGCTGCAGGAGGACTGGCAGGAGGGGGCCAGGCACACCATAGGCTTGCAGCTCACGGGCACACACACGGCAGGCTTGCAGCTCACGGGCATGCAGCAGGCTGCCTGGCAGGGGCTGGGCACGCAGCAGCCTGAGCTGCAGGAGGAGGCCTGGCCACAGCACACAAGTCCACACGGGGACTGGCAGCCTCCAGAGCAGCAGCTGGGGAGCCCACAGGGGGCCTGGCAGGAGGCGGCCACACCGCACACGGGCCGGCACAGCAGAGTCACACAGGACACTGGGTGGCAGCAGGAGGGTGAGCAGCAGGCGGCGGGGACACAGCCTGAGGCTGGGCAGCAGGCCGCCTGGCAGCGGGAGGAGCAGCTGGTGTGGCACATGGTGGGTGGGTGTGGCTAGTTTCAGAAAGGAGGAGAGGACAGGTCTGCAGGCTCCCACTGTGGGGCCTGCTTTATAGCCCGGGCACACAGGTCTCCAGGCAACAGAGAAACACAACTGTAATTTCCCCTGTTGTTTTCTGAGTGTCTCCCAGAGCTTTGTTTTGCTGATGTGGATTTTTCTATTTGGGCATGAGCTTCATGACTAACTGTGCCTCCCTCACATCTTCCTTACCCTGGAATCTCTGGCCAGCTCCCAGCCTTGCTGGCTCTCCCTGCATTCTGCTCATCCCTTAATATGACACCTAAGGATGACTTCAATGTGAGTGCCAAACTAGGATCTCCAGATTGTCCTTTCCCTAAGACAATGATCTTCAAACGACCAAAAATTCCAAACCCCTTCTGTGTGTCAGAATGAGCCAACGAGAGGTGCATGAGAGTCAGGGGTGCTACACTGGCCTCGGACATTCCCAGAGCCAGAACTGGAGGGCAGAGTTGATCAGTCCACGGGACACAACAGAGACTACGGATCCACAGGAGAAGTGAAGATCAAAGGGTGATAATGGATATTTTTTTTTAGATTCTTTTAGATCCTAAAGTCATAAGTCATCCTCAAAGGAAGCATGGCTCTACCAAGGTCAGGACGAGGGTAGGGACAAGCATGTGGCCAAGGAATTGTTGGAGACCCTGGGCCAATGGAGGAGAACTCTATCCTGGAGAGCTCTGCTCAAGAAAATAAAAGTTCACTATGGAGCACGACATACCACTTGAAGAAACTGATCGAATGACTGGTGTCGGACTAGCCCTCTAGCCAGCTATACAACTGAACAACATTTATCTCTCAGAGCTTCCAGTGACAGGCAACACAAGGCCTTTGTTCCAGAAAGAAGGCAAACGTGTAAGGTTCACTCCACATTCACCTAAGATCTAGATTTGGAGTCTGGAAAGAACCAAAGAGACCTGCCCTGACAAAGAGAAAGGGGTCCGAGGTTGAGTTCATTGGAGAACCTGGAATCTGAGCGGTGAAGCATCAGAAAGAAGGATTCTGTGCACAGAGCCGATCCCGTAAGCAGACATGAGGGTCTCCTGAGAATCTCTGGATAGAGATGGAACTATTCACGCTTAGGGGAAGAGCACTGGGCTCAAATCGGAGCAGTTACTTCCAAGCTAAGACACCAATTCCAGTGGAGACCAGATGAGACCCCATACCTCTGCCCCTCCACACCCATGAACAACACTTAGTCTAGCATACCCTAGCGACGCCTAAAATAACCCAGAACAAGCGCTGTCAGGAGATTTCCTGGAGTCCAAGAAACACCTTGAATATTCCGTAGATCTACCAAGTGTAGAGCCATGCCTGCGCAAGTTCAGGGGGATCCATGGGTCACTGACTGCCTGCGAGAAGAAAATTCAGGCAAAAAAAATTCATGACATGTGACATCCCATCCAGTCTGTCTTTGAGGAGCAAGAGTCACACCCGAGAATAATTCCCATCTCTAGAATTTCCTTCATAACCAGACTCACTGGCCTCGAATTTGCACCAATCCCTAGAGGCCCTCTAGAACAGAGTCAGACTGCCTGATTGGGTTTCTGAGGCTTGTCCATCTCTGAGGGACAGAAAGTCCCCCCTTGCTCTCATGGAACAGCAGATACCTTCATCCTGCAGACCTGGAGATGAGTTAACCAACTTTTAACCCACTTCTTGAAGGCCCTGCAATGGTACAATAATCCACAACAAGACCTGTCAGAAGACCGTGGACACTTAAGAAACACACAGATCTACCCCCAGCCACCTGTAACGCTGAGCCTGCGCCAAGTCAGGGTCGTCGACCAGTCATTGATTGCCTGATAGAAGAACACTCAGAAGGAATGACAGAAAAATAGAAACCACACTCTCTAAAATCAAATATACAAAAAAAGAATTGCCAGACGAACAAATATATCAGAAAATGAGGCTCACAGTCAAGTCACAGTGGGTGGGAAATCAGTCGATCTAAACCAAATCTGAGATGACCCAGGTGTTAGACTTGGTAAAACACATGCCTGAACTCCCCTACATCAGTACTTAAAGATTTACACAGTCGCTGCACTCCTGGTCTCAAACCAGAGCTTCCCTGGGAAACATTGGGGGTCAGAGAGGAATCAAGATCATTCAACAGCTATAGAAAACAAGTGGCTTCCTGGTTAACCCCACTTGTTTAAACACTGGGCATTATCCTCACACACACACACACACACACACACACACTTCCTCATCTATCCCTCAGCCATAAGAGACGGAGGGAAGGTGATGCATTCAGTTAAAAGAGGAATTTAATTTTTATGCTACGAAGCCTAGAATAAAGCTACAAGTCTAGTAGTTGACCACATGATGTCAGTCTTATGGAACACCGTGCAGTCACTACTGGTAAAGACCCAAGGCAGTATTCCCTCAATCTTCACTTATGACTCTCTCCAAGTGGCTTCGCCCTGTACAGTCCTCATTCATCACAAATCCACTGCTGGGTTTCTCTAAGCCCAGGTCACACACACACACACACAGGTGCTCAAAGCTGTTCAGAGCAGCAGCACCAACCTTAGAAAACAGTGACCCTGCCACACTCGTGAAATGATGCACGGGAGGAACTGCCCAGGGAACAAATGAAGAAACTGCACCTACACAATATGGAGAGAAATCCTAGGGACCTTTCTGAGAGTGGGGAGGGGTGAGGTCCAAAAGACTGCATTTGGGAGAAGAACCCTTCTGGGTCAGTGAAAACAACTAAAGGAGTGACTCTGCTGATGAGGAACTGTAGACCCACAGCTCAGCTCTCTGTCTAAGAAAGGGGACGGAGGGACGAGCATTGACGCCTGAATACCGTGCACCCCAACAGTTAGCGGTGTGCTACTGAATGGAGAGGCTAGCTCTCTCTGGTAAAAGACTGGGTGCCATTGTTCAGACCCGGCCTGGCTGGCATCAGGGGAAAGAGCTGCTTTCCTCATCAGCTTTAGGTGGTGCACAGTCAATACTCTGCAGGGCAACCAGGACAAGCCCATCCCCCAAGGCAGCCAGGCTCTGCTCTTTGACACCTCTGCATTCCTGGTGACCCACCGGGGGGCCTCTTTAATGAGGCCTTCGGTAGGGTTCTCCCCAGGTGACTGCTGAAGCCTCCTGATCAGAGGGCAGGGGCGGCAACTTGAAGACGAGGTCCCCCTTCCTGACACAATACTAAGCACTTTTCACCCCCTCCCATGCCCTCTTCTCTGCTTCTTGTCTACAAAACTTCTTTCACCACTTGTTCAGGCACCATCTGCAGTGAAATGGCCCCACACCTGAACCGATCCGCCGGACCCTCCTGGAACATCTATGGCCCGGGGATGTCGGCGCACCTTCACCAAAAGCCTTGGCTGTTCCTTCCGTCTGAGCTCCTTGTCATGGCTTCCTGGACACCTTGTTACTGCTCAGCGTTCTCAGCTCAGCTGGCTGGCTTTGGTTTCCATGTTAGGTGGTGGACTCATGGGGATTGACTTGTGTATCATCATCAAGTAACTAAGTCATCATTAATCAAGAAAAGTGAATCAAGCTAGCGGGACAAGAGGAAAGTAAAAGGAAATAGAGGAAAACAGGAGGCAAAGGGCATTTTTAGAGGTCTAAATACAAGCATGTACACATGTAAATATATTTATATGATGATGGAGAAACAGATCATATATTTATAGGTTTAGTATTAAGGCAGCAGATAGACATTGGGCCTCTACTCAACTACTCCCTCAATGCAAGAACACTTTGCTTCTATTAAATTGAAATTCCATGATGTTCACCTTCCCAACACAGTTGCTGAAAACCAAGCAGGTGCATAAGCAAATGTGGTGAAGAAAGCTGATGGTGTCCAGCTATCAAAAGAGATAGCATCTGGGGTTTTAAAGGCTTGAAGATATACAGAGGGCCATATAGCTTAGAAGCAAGCAAGCCCACATAGAAACATCACACCAGCCTGTGTGATCATGAGGTGTCGATGGGATCAAATATCAAAGAACAAAAAAAAAATCATATCAGTGTGAATGAGGGGGAGTGCAGAGTGGGGACCCAAAGTCCACTTGTAGGCAAATGGACATCCCCTTACAGAAGGGTTGCAGGGAGGAGATGAGCCAGCCAGAGTACAGTGTAGCAACGATGAAGCATACAACTTTCCTCTAGTTCTTTAATGCTTCCTCCCCCACACTATCATGATCCCAATTCTACCTTACAAATCTGGTTAGACCAGAGGATATACACTGGTACAGATAAGAACAGGAAACTCAGGGAATCCAGGACCTATCATGAGAGTAGCAATATCAGGATAGTAAGGAAAAGATGGGGTAGAAAGGGAGAACTTATCACAAAAATCTACATGGCCCCCCTCCCTGAGGGAGAGACAACATAAAAGTGCATGAAGGGAGATGTCAGACAGTGTACGACATGACAAAATAATAATAATTTATAAATTATCAAGGGTTCATGAGGGAGAGAAGGCAAAAAAGAGCTGATGCCAACGTCTCCAGTAGAAAGAAAATGTTTTGAGAATGATTATGGCAACAAATGTACAAACGTGCTTGACTCAATGGATATACGTATGGGTTGCAATAAGAGTTGAATGAGCCCCCAAAAAAATTATTTTTAAAAAGGAAAAAAAAAGTGATCATGTATGGACCAGTGAGAGCAGTGTGTCAAGATCAAAAGGAAGACTACAAATTTGAGGTCCAATCAAGTCAAAAGCTGGCCCACCAGATATGTTTTTCTGTGTCATAGACAATTGGACAATTTATGACGATTTGGGAATAGGCATCTTCAAGGCTGCAGGCGTTTTTTCATCAGCTCCAGGCTTTGCTGGCCAGGATGGCTGGAAGGAGCAACAGAGAGAGAACAAGAAAAAAAAAGTTTGAGTACGGTGAGACAGGAGGAGGGGGTGGCTGAGTGCACCTGAGCCATGGATGTCTACAGAGGTGGACTGGCCTCTTCCCTCCCCAAGGGCCACCTCCTTCCCATGAGCCACTGCAGAAAGGCTGGTGGAAGGGGAGAACTCCCTTAAAATGCCTTCATATCAAGAAAATTCTAAAACATGGAAACAAAGAAGAAAAACAAGAAGCAGAGAGCTCCGCGGAGAAAGCATCATTTATTTGATGGATGTGGGGCTTGGGCTTCAAGCAGAGTCCTCAACGGGCCTCCAGGAGGCCAGGGTCATGGAAGGACCCAGATGATTCTGTCATGGATTCTTAAGAGATTGAGGGTGTGTGGAGCATGTTCTTTAACAGCCCAGTACGTCCCACCTTGGGGATTGCTGAGATGTGCTGAGATAGAGACAGGGGACCCATTTTCCCAGACACGTGGTCAGCAGCAGGCAGGGGTTCCGCAGGCCAGAGGTTTGCAGAGGAGGGTGGAGCAGGAGGGCTGGCAGCTGCAGGAGGACTGGCAGGAGGGGGCCAGGCACACCATAGGCTTGCAGCTCACGGGCACACAGCAGGCTGCCTGGCAGGGGCTGGGCACGCAGCAGCCCGAGCTGCAGGAGGAGGCCTGGCCACAGCACACGAGTCCACACGGGGACTGGCAGCCTCCAGAGCAGCAGCTGGGGAGCCCACAGGGGGCCTGGCAGGAGGCGGCCACACCGCACACGGGCCGGCACAGCAGAGTCACACAGGACACTGGGAGGCAGCAGGAGCTCCCGCAGCCCGAGGGTGAGCAGCAGGCGGCGGGGACACAGCATGGGGCTGGGCAGCAGGCCGCCTGGCAGCCGGAGGAGGAGCAGCTAGTGTGGCACATGATTGGTGGGTGCGGCTGGAACAGGTCTCAGAGAGGAGGAGAGGGCAGGTCTGCAGGCTCCTGCTGTCAGAGGTCCTTTATAGCCCTGGAGCGACTGCATCCGGGCAGTAGGCGCAGCACGATTGCTTCCTTGTTTGTACCTCCGCTGGACCTTATTTCCGGCTGGGGACTCTTCTGTGTGGGTATTAGCTGCATGGTAATGATGAAGCCCTGAGGAGCCGTGGAGTGGAGTGATTATATCTTGGGCTGCCATCCGAATGGTCTGCAGTTGGAAACCACCAGCTGGTCCTTGAGAGAAAGATGGGGCTTTGTGCTGCAGGAAACCGTGATAGCCTTGGAAACTCACAGAAGCAGTTCTGCCCTGTCCCAAGGGTCACTGTGAGGCAGGACTGACTTGACGGCAGGGAGTGGGGGAGTGGGTGGGTTGTGGGTGGGTGGGCTGGTTTGGGTCATGGCTAAGTGCATCTCCGGTATACTCACTTCCGATGGCAACCTGCCCGTCTGTCTATTGGCTCTGCTTGCGTTCCGTTTGTCCCTCACATTTCACCTGTGCTACCTCTGCACGATGCGAAACCAGGGACCTCTAAACGCCCCTCTTGGTGTGACACTGACTG
Organism: Nesogale talazaci; assembly: GCA_004026705.1. Classification (NCBI taxonomy): domain Eukaryota; kingdom Metazoa; phylum Chordata; class Mammalia; order Afrosoricida; family Tenrecidae; genus Nesogale; species Nesogale talazaci. Next base: position 3,412 of record PVJH01011580.1, on the reverse strand, counting down.
CTCAACGACCCCAGATCGTGCACTTCTCCCATGTGCCAGGAGGGCTCCGCAATTCTGTGAAGAACTCTGGCTGGCTCTCTCGTCTGGGAGTTTCCTAGCACTCAGTCAGAGGCAAGGAATCAGCAGAGACACACGAGACAGGAAGACAATGTGTCCAAAAGATAGGTGACACGTGAAAACTGTGAGTCACAGGGGCCTTTTGTAGTGGCCGCTATGAGTCTGCCTCGTTCGGCACCATGGCAGCGAACCAGAAGAAGAGATGGCGGTGACACTGGATCTCATAGCTTAATAGTTGGGATCACACAAATTTCCGGAATATCCTGGATGGAGGCGTGGCTCTACCAAAGAGTAAGCCATGTCTGTAGACCATGAAGCAGGGACATTGTGCCAAGCGATGCCTCGCTCCCCCCCCAGGTGGGGGCAGAATAACATTACGTGCAGATAAGGATAGAACAGAGACAGCAATTGAGAGACAGCTCCTGCCAGATTAACCCTGTAGTCAAATATGTCCCTCACAGGTCGTGGCCTAGGTGTCGAGGCCGGGGCGAACAAACAGCACCACCAACTGTGACCCCTCCATTCACCTCGCCGCTCTCTGTCTGGCTTCAAAAATGCACGGCAGGTGGACTGCTTACCAGATGCAGTGTGAGGACCTGGAACAGGGAGCAGACCATCACGGTGCTTCCTTGCCGGAGGAAGAAGTCAGCTTAGGGGTGACGGGAGCGCCTGCAAGCTGAGGGTAGGAGGACCCAAAAGGAGGGGTCTCCATGCGCAGCTGGTTCCATCGGGTCTCTGTGAAGTTTTCCCGTGACCTGCGTAAGAGAGCAGGGCTGGACTTGCTCAGAGTAAGGGACTCATTGGGGTCTCGTGGAAGGAGCTGCTGCGACGTTGCGTAGACATCTCCCCTGCAGACCATCAGGAGTGCACACGCCCTAGAATGTCCTTGACTTTGTGTTTCTCCCCAGCTGCCATTGAGTGGACTCCACCTGGTGAGCCCCTGTGAGCGTTCCAACAGGTACACAGCAGTGTTTCCTTAATGAGCGGCTAGAGAGAGTCTTAGCTGAAGACTAGAACTGAGAGCGAACAGGAATTCCATAACTGTACCAGAGAGACCCAACAGTATAGTGGAGACGTGAGGAAAAGGAATGGGTGCAAAGGAAGGGGCTTCATATAAAATTCCAATCTGAAGAGCAGAGGGAAAAGAATAATTAAGAAAAATGAAAAAAAAAATGTCCACACGGTATCACAAACATGAAACTCTAACTTCAGAAGATCATGGTCTCACAGCCTAAAAATAATGTTTGAGACCACCATTTCATTTTTATTTTGTCCTCTGCACTATCACAGCAGTCAAGTCGGACACATCAAGGAGCCACAGACGCCCACAATGGAACTCATTTGACCAGGAGGAGGAGCCGCCACGCTTTTGTCCCCAGCTCAGCTTCTGCATATTCTCTCTTTCCGTCATTTTATTGGGGACTCATACAGCTCTTCTCACCATCCACCCGCCTATCCATTGTGTGTCAAGCACATTGGTACATTTGTCGCCATCGTTGTCCTCAAAGTATTTGCTTTCTACTTGAGCCCTTGGTATCTGTTCATTTTCCCCTCTCTCGGTGCCCCCCCTCCCCTGTATATTCTTTAAAATAATTTATTTTATATTTCTGTTGCTGTTAAGGATCGACACAGTAGAGTACACATCAATTCAGTGATTTCTACTTGGGTAATTCAGTGACACTGAGGACCTTCCTCATTGTGTCACATCGTTCCGCTGTGATGAGTAGAAACCCATTGCCCCTAAGTTTCCTGGCTACTCTTTTTAGTTGCTGTTGTAAAGTTGACCCATGTGGAGTACATACGGAGATCCTATGACAGCAGCATTTCCAACCTTTCTAATGCCAAGACCCTTTTATATGGTTCTTTGTGTTGTGGTGACCCCTCAACCATAAAATTATTTTCATTACTACTTCATAATTATAATTTTGCTACTGTTATGAGTCTGGTAACCCCTATGAAAGGATCGTTCAATCCCCCCAAAGGGTCACGACCCACAGGTAGAGAACCACTGCTAATTAGAGTATAGAGAGAGATTCCATTCTTTTAAAGGGTACAATGTTCTAGACCATAGTTTCCCAAAGTGGGCGCCACTGCCCCCCGGTGGTGTGTGGAATGATCTAAGGGCATTGTAAGACCAGATACCTACACTTTATCCTGGATTCTGGGCTGGGGTACAAAAGGTTTTCATTGCTAGGGAGGTCATGAGGAATTTTTTTAAAGAGGACAGTAGACCATGTAAGTTTGAGAACCTGTGCTCTAGACATGCTCAATGAGATGGGCTAAGCTGTTTGTTCTAAAGAAGACTTCAAGGGATCATTTTGGTTTAAGGCTTACAGATGACCTCAGGACAGTCATCACAGGGGCTTAGCCAGCCTCAATAATTCCCATCAGTCAAGTTTCCGTGAGAATTTGAAATTCTCTTCCCCATGGTTCTACTCTTGATTCAAGATGTGAAGCATTAAAACATTTTGAAGGAATAATGAGCAAGTTTCCTAATTTCAACTTGGTTTTGAAATAAACTATGCCAGCTCGCAGATCCAAAACAGGACTTTTAGACTACATACAGGGCACAAAATAGTCACAAGGATGAGCACCATCCCAAAGGAAGAGAAAACACTGAGGGCAGTGAGGGAAAGGGAGAGGTGGAGGAAACGTCTAAGCATTTTAGACTTGTCACAGGAAACACTGGTGGCCCGCTGACAAGGTACAGCTTCAAAGATAAAACGATCAACCCTGCATTCTGAATCTTGCAACAACAAAAATCCTTCAGGAAAATAAAATCTGAGAGACTTCCTCACCTGGAGATTTGTACTTTAAGAAACACTTCAGGGGGTCCTTTCGTTTGAATAGGAAATGAGCCTGATGAGAACCCAGCCCACAGGCAGAAACAAAGAGCACTCCAACCCAAGCCAGGGCCACAGAGTGGACTCTCAGTCCGACTGACTTCACTGGACAGAGCAGAACACTTCGGAGATTATAAACATGGAAACTGGTGGCCTCAGCTTTTGTGATTGGAGCGGCTTGTGATTTTGAACCACCCACCTGGCAGTCAACAGGCCAATGCTTATCCCACAGAGTCATGGGGCTCCTTAATGAAGAGCACTAGAAGGGAGTACATAGGTAGGTAAGTGCAAATCACAAAAGATGAACATTCTTTCTCCCATCTCCTTAACTTGTAAGACTGCTTTAAAAGTGACCATGTACTCTCAACGCTCTTTGTTTTTTTGTTTGTTTTTGGAGGGACATCACTGCCCTCTTGGTGGTCGTAGGAGCTACCCCAGCGCTGCTCCTCAGAGCCACTGGTGGATTTGAACCACCAAGCCCGTGGGCCGCTGTCCCGCACTCAACCACTTAC